>CAWVNZ010000671.1:0-108251 GCA_963930735.1 Dioctria linearis
GTAGAAAAGGCAATCCCTGGCGCAATTAAAATTTGCGACATTAGAAAATTATTTTTTGAAAAATTTACTGTAGAATAGGCAATCCCTGGCGCAATCAAAATTTGCGACAGTAAAAAATTATTTTTTGAATAATTTACTATAGAAAAGGTAATCCTTGACGGATTTAAAATTTGCGACAGTAAAAAATTAATTTGTGAAAAATTCACTGTAGAAAAGGCAATCCCTTGCGCAATTAAAATTTGCGACAGTATAAAATTAAATTTTGAAAAATTTACTATAGAAAAGGCAATCCCTGGCGTAATTAATATTTGCGACAGTAAAAAATTATTTTTGGAAAAATTTACTATAGAAAAGGCAATCCCTGGCGTAATTAAAATTTTCGACAGTAAAAAATTAATTTTTGAAAAATTTACTATAGAATAGGCAATCCCTGGCGCAATTAAAATTTGCGACAGTAAAAAATTAAATTTTGAAAAATTTACTATAGAAAAGGCAATCCCTGGCGCAATTAAAAGTTGCGACAGTAAAAAATTAAATTTTGAAAAATTTACTATAGAAAAGGCAATCCCTGGCGGATTTAAAATTTGCGACAGTAAAAAATTAATTTGTGAAAAATTTACTGTAGAAGTGGCAATCCCTGGCGCAATTAAAATTTGCGACAGTATAAAATTATTTTTTGAAAAACTTACTATAGAAAAGGTAATCCCTGGCGCAATTAAAACTTGCGACAGTAAAATATTATTTTTTGTAAAATTTACTATAGAAAAGGCAATCCCTGGCGTAATTAAAATTTTCGAGAGTAAAAAATTAAATTTTGAAAAATTTACTATAGAAAAGGTAATCCCTGGCGCAAATAAAACTTGCGACAGTAAAAAATTATTTTTTGTAAAATTTACTGTAGAAAAGGCAATCCCTGGCGCAATTAAAATTTGCGACAGTAAAAAATTAATTTTTGAAAAATTTACTATAGAAAAGGCAATCCCTGGCGCAATTAAAATTTGCGACAGTAAAAAATTATTTTTTGAATAATTTACTATAGGAAAGGCAATCCCTGGCGTATTTAAAATTTGCGACAGTAAAAAATTATTGTTTGCAAAATTTACTATAGAAAAGGCAATCCCTGGCGCAATTAAAATTTGCGACAGTATAAAATTATTTTTTGAAAAATTTACTATAGAAAAGGCAATCCCTGGCCAATTAAAACTTGCGACAGTAAAAAATTATTTTTTGTAAAATTTACTGTAGAAAAGGCAATACCTGGCGTATTTAAAACTTGCGACAGTAAAAAATTATTTTTTGCAAAATTTACTATAGAAAAGGCAATCCCTGGCGCAATTAAAATTTGCGACAGTATAAAATTATTTTTTGAAAAACTTACTATAGAAGAGGCAATCCCTGGCGCAATTAAAACTTGCGACAGTAAAAAATTATTTTTTGTAAAATTTACTGTAGAAAAGGCAAACCCTGGCGCAATTAAAATTTGCGACAGTAAAAAATTATTTTTTGAAAAATTTACTATAGAAAAGGCAATCCTTGGCGCAATTAAAATATGCGACAGTATAAAATTATTTTTTGAAAAATTTACTATAGAAAAGGCAATCCCTGGCGCAGTTAAAACTTGCGACATTAAAAAATTATTTTTTGTAAAATTTACTATAGAAAAGGCAATCCCTGGCGCAATTAAAATTTGCGACAGTAAAAAATTATTTTTTGCAAAATTTACTATAGAAAAGGCAATCCCTGGCGGATTTAATATTTGCGACAGTAAAAAATTAATTTTTGAAAAATTTACTATAGAAAAGGCAATCCCTGGCGCAATTAAAATTTGCGACAGAAGAAAATTATTTTTTGAAAAATTTACTGTAGAAAAGGCCATCCCTGGCGTAATAAAAATTTTCGACAGTAAAAAATTATTTTTTGCAAAATTTACTATAGAAAAGGCAATCCCTGGCGTATTTAAAATTTGCGACAGTAAAAAATTATTTTTTGCAAAATTTACTATAGAAAAGGCAATCCCTGGCGCAATTAAAATTTGCGACAGTATAAAACTATTTTTTGAAAAATTTACTATAGAAAAGGCAATCCCTGGCGCAATTAAAATTTGCGACAGTAAAAAATTATTTTTTGCAAAATTTACTATAGAAAAGGAAATCCCTGGCGCAATTAAAATTTGCGACAGTATACAATTATTTTTTGAAAAACTTACTATAGAAAAGGCAATCCCTGGCGTATTTAAATTTTGCGACAGTAAAAAATTATTTTTTGCAAAATTTACTATAGAAAAGGCAATCCCTGGCGCAATTAAAATTTGCGACAGTATAAAATTATTTTTTGAAAAATTTACTATAGAAAAGGCAATCCCTGGCACAATTAAAATTTGCGACAGTAAAAAATTATTTTTTGCAAAATTTACTATAGAAAAGGCAATCCCTGGCGTATTTAATATTTGCGACAGTAAAAAATTATTTTTTGCAAAATTTACTGTAGAAAAGGCAATCCCTGGCGCAATTAAAATTTGCGACAGTAGAAAAATTTTTTTTTTGAAAAATTTACTATAGAAAAGGCAATCCCTGGCGTATTTAAAATTTGCGACAGTAAAAATTAATTTTTGAAAAATTTACTATAGAAAAGGCAAACCCTGGCGCAATTAAAATTTGCGACAATAAAAAATTATTTTTTGAATAATTTACTATAGAAAAGGCAATCCCTGGCGTATTTAAAATTTGCGACAGTAAAAAATTATTGTTTGCAAAATTTACTATAGAAAAGGCAATCCCTGGCGCAATTAAAATGTGCGACAGTACAAAATTATTTTTTGAAAAATTTACTATAGAAAAGGCAATCCCTGGCGCAATTAAAATTTGCGACAGTAAAAAATTTATTTGTGAAAAATTTACTATAGAAAAGGCAATCCCCGGCGTAATTAAAATTTGCGACAGTAAAAAATTATTTTTTGAAAAATTTACTGTAGAAAAGGCAATCGCTGGCGCAATTAAAATTTGCGACAGTAGAAAATTATTTTTTGAAAAATTTACTATAGAAAAGGCAATCCCTGGCGTAATTAAAATTTTCGACAGTAAAAAATTAATTTTTGAAAAATTTACTGTAGAAAAGGTAATCCCTGGCGCAATTAAAACTTGCGACAGTAAAATATTATTTTTTGTAAAATTTACTATAGAAAAGGCAATCCCTGGCGTAATTAAAATTTTCGACAGTAAAAAATTAAATTTTGAAAAATTTACTATAGAAAAGGTAATCCCTGGCGCAAATAAAACTTGCGACAGTAAAAAATTATTTTTTGTAAAATTTACTGTAGAAAAGGCAATCCCTGGCGCAATTAAAATTTGCGACAGTAAAAAATTAATTTTTGAAAAATTTACTATAGAAAAGGCAATCCCTGGCGCGATTAAAATTTGCGACAGTAAAAAATTATTTTTTGAATAATTTACTATAGAAAAGGCAATCCCTGGCGTTTTTAAAATTTGCGACAGTAAAAAATTATTGTTTGCAAAATTTACTATAGAAAAGGCAATCCCTGGCGCAATTAAAATTTGCGACAGTATAAAATTATTTTTTGAAAAACTTACTATAGAAAAGGCAATCCCTGGCCAATTAAAATTTGCGACAGTAAAAAATTATTTTTTGTAAAATTTACTGTAGAAAAGGCAATACCTGGCGTATTTAAAATTTGCGACAGTAAAAAATTATTTTTTGCAAAATTTACTATAGAAAAGGCAATC
Organism: Dioctria linearis; assembly: GCA_963930735.1. NCBI lineage: Eukaryota > Metazoa > Arthropoda > Insecta > Diptera > Asilidae > Dioctria > Dioctria linearis. The sequence goes on from CAWVNZ010000671.1 coordinate 3,741, forward strand.
CCTGGCGCAATTAAAATTTGCGACAGTATAAAATTATTTTTTGAAAAACTTACTATAGAAAGGCAAACCCTGGCGCAATTAAAATTTGCGACAGTAACAAATTATTTTTTGAAAAATTTACTATAGAAAAGGCAATCCTTGGCGCAATTAAAATATGCGACAGTATAAAATTATTTTTTGAAAAATTTACTATAGAAAAGGCAATCCCTGGCGCAATTAAAATTTGCGACCGTAAAAAATTATTTTTTGAAAAATTTACTATAGAAAAGACAATCCCTGACGGATTTAATATTTGCGACAGTAAAAAATTAATTTTTGAAAAATTTACTATAGAAAAGGCATTCCCTGGCGCAATTAAAATTTGCGACAGTAAAAAATTATTTTTTGAATAATTTACTATAGAAAAGGCAATCCCTGGCGTAATTAAAATTTGCGACAGTAAAAAATTATTTTTTGAATAATTTACTATAGAAAAGGCAATCCCTGGCGGATTTAAAATTTGCGACAGTAAAAAATTAATTTTTGAAAAATTTACTATAGAAAAGGCAATCCCTGGCGTAATTAAAATTTGCGACAGTAAAAAATTAATTTTTGAAAAATTTACTATAGAAAATGCAATCCCTGGCGCAATTAAAATTTGCGACAGTAAAAAATTATTTTTTGAATAATTTACTATAGAAAAGGCAATCCCTGGCGCAATTAAAATTTGCGACAGTAGAAAATAATTTTTTGAAAAATACACTATAGAAAAGGCAATCCCTGGCGTAATTAAAACTTGCGACAGTAAAAAATTATTTTTTGTAAAATTTACTGTAGAAAAGGCAATCCCTGGCGCAATTAAAATTTGCGACACTAGAAAATTATTTTTTGTAAAATTTACTGTAGAAAAGGCAATGCCTGGCGCAATTAAAATTTGCGACAGTAAAAAATTATTTTTTGAAAAATTGACTGTAGAAAAGGTAATCCCTGGCGCAATTAAAATTTGCGACAGTAAAAAATTAATTTGTGAAAAATTTACTATAGAAAAGGCAATCCCCGGCTTAATTAAAATTTTCGACAGTAAAAAATTAAATTTTGAAAAATTTACTATAGAAAAGGTAATCCCTGGCGCAAATATAACTTGCGACAGTAAAAAATTATTTTTTGTAAAATTTACTGTACAAAAGGCAATCCCTGGCGCAATTAAAATTTGCGACAGTAAAAAATTAATTTTTGAAAAATTTACTATAGAAAAGGCAATCCCTGGCGCAATTAAAATTTGCGACAGTAAAAATTTTTTTTCTGCAAAATTTACTATAGAAAAGGCAATCCCTGGCGTAATTAAAATTTTCGACAGTAAAAAATTAATTTTTGAAAAATTTACTATAGAAAAGGTAATCCCTGGCGCAATTAAAACTTGCGACAGTAAAAAATTATTTTTGTAAAATTTACTGTAGAAAAGGTAATCCCTGGCGCAATTAAAATTTGCGACAGTAAAAAATAAATTTTTGAAAAATTTACTATAGAAAAGGCAAACCCTGGCGCAATTAAAATTTGCGACAGTAAAAAATTATTTTTTGCAAAATTTACTATAGAAAAGGCAATCCCTGGCGCAATTAAAATTTGCGACAGTATAAAATTATTTTTTTAAAAATTTACTATAGAAAAGGAAATCCCTGGCGCAATTAAAACTTGCGACATTAAAAAATTATTTTTTGTAAAATTTACTATAGAAAAGGCAATCCCTGGCGCAATTAAAATTTGCGACAGTAAAAAATTATTTTTTGCAAAATTTACTATAGGAAAGGCAATCCCTGGCGTATTTAAAATTTGCGACAGTATAAAATTATTTTTTGAAAAATTTACTATAGAAAAGGCAATCCCTGGCGCAATTAAAATTTGCGACAGTAAAAAATTATTTTGTGAAAAATTTACTGTAGAACAGGCAATCCCTGGCGCAATTAAAATTTGCGACAATAGAAAATTATTTTTTGAAAAATTTACTGTAGAAAAGGCAATCCCTGGCGCAATTAAAATTTGCGACAGTAAAAAAATATTTTTTGAATAATTTACTATAGAAAGGGCAATCCCTGGCGCAATTAAAATTTGCGACAGTAAAAAATTAAGTTTTGAAAAATTTTATAAAGAAAAGGCAATCCCTGGCGCAATTAAAATTTGCGAGAGTAAAAAATTATTTTTTGCAAAATTTACTATAGATGAGGCAATCCCTGGCGTATTTAAAATTTGCGACAGTATAAAATTAATTTTTGTAAAATTTACTGTAGAAAAGGCAATCCCTGTCGCAATTAAAATTTGTGACAGTAAAAAATAAATTTTTGAAAAACTTACTATAGAAAAGCAAACCCTGGCGCAATAAAAATTTGCGACAGTAAAAAATTATTTTTTGCTAAATTTACTATAGAAAAGGCAATCCCTGGCGCAGTTAAAATTTGCGACAGTAAAAAATTATTTTTTGCAAGATTTACTATAGAAGAGGCAATCCCTGGCGTAATTAAAATTTGCGAGAGTAAAAAATTATTTTTTGCACAATTTACTATAGAAAAGGCAATCCCTGGCGTATTTAAAATTTGCGACAGTATAAAATTAATTTGTGAAAAATTTGCTATAGAAAAGGCAATCCCTGGCGTATTTAAAATTTGCGACAGTATAAAATAATTTTTTGAATAATTTACTGTAGAAAAGTCAATCCCTGGCGTAATTAAAATTTGCGACAGTCAAAAATTATTTTTTTGCAAAATTTACTATAGAAAATGCAATCCCTGGCGCAAATAAAATATTGCGACAGTAAAAAATTATTTTTTGCAAAATTTACTATAGAAAAGGCAATCCCTGGCGTATTTAAAATTTGCGACAGTAAAAAATTATTTTTTGCAAAATTTACTATAGAAAAGGCAATCCCTGGCGCAATTAAAATTTGCGACAGTATAAAATTATTTTTTGAAAAATTTACTATAGAAAAGGCAATCCCTGGCGCAATTAAAACTTGCGAAAGTAAAAAATTATTTTTTGTAAAATTTACTGTAGAAAACGCAATCCCTGGCGCAATTAAAATTTGCGACAGTAATAAATTAATTTTTGAAAAATTTACTATAGAAAAGGCAATCCCTGGCGCAATTAAAATTTGCGACAGTAGAAAATTATTTTTTGAAAAATTTACTATAGAAAAGCAATCCCTGGCGTAATTAAAATTTGCGAGAGTAAAAAATTAATTTTTGAAAAATTTACTATAGAAAAGGCAATCCCTGGCGCAATTAAAATCTGCGACAGTAAAAAATTATTTTTTGAATAATTTACTATAGAAAAGGCAATCCCTGGCGTATTTAAAATTTGCGACAGTAAAAAATTATTTTTTGCAAATTTTACTATAGAAAAGGCAATCCCTGGCGCTATTAAAATATGCGACAGTATAAAATTATTTTTTGAAAAATTTACTATAGAAAAGGCAATCCCTGGCGTAATTAAAACTTGCGACAGAAAAAATTATTTTTTGTAAAATTTACTGTAGAAAAGGCAATACCTGGCGTATTTAAAATTTGCGACAGTAAAAAATTATTTTTTGCAAAATTTACTATAGAAAAGGCAATCCCTGGCGCAATTAAAATTTGCGACAGTATAAAATTGGTTTTTGAAAAATTTACTATAGAAAAGGCAATGCCTGGCGCAATTAAAACTTGCGACAGTAAAAAATTATTTTTTGTAAAATTTACTATAGAAAAGGCAATCCCTGGCGGATTTAAAATTTGCGACAGTAAAAAATTATTTTTTGAAAAATTTACTGTAGAAAAGGCAATCCCTGGCGCAATTAAAATTTGCGACAGTATAAAATTAAATTTTGAAAATTTTACTATAGAAAAGGCAATCCCTGGCGTAATTAAAATTTGCGACAGTAAAAAATTATTTTTTGAAAAATTTACTATAGAAAAGGCAATCCCTGGCGTAATTAAAATTTTCGACAGTAAAAAATTAATTTTTGAAAAGTTTACTATAGAAAACGCAATCCCTGGCGCCATTAAAATTTGCGACAATAAAAAATTAAATTTTGAAAAATTTATTATAGAAAAGGCAATCCCTGGCGTATTTAAAATTTGCGACAGTAAAAAAATATTTTTTGAAAAATTTACTATAGAAAAGGCAATCCCTGGCGTAATTAAAATTTGCGACAGTAAAAAATTAGTTTTTGAATAATTTACTATAGAAAAGGCAATCCCTGGCGTAATTAAAATTTGCGACAGTAAAAAATTATTTTTTGAAAAATTTACTATAGAAAAGGCAAACCTGGGCGCAATTAAAATTTGCGACAGTAGAAAATTATTTTTTGAAAAATTTACTGTAGAAAAGGCAATCCCTGGCGTATTTAAAATTTGCGACAGTAAAAAATTAATTTTTGAAAAATTTACTATAGAAAAGGCAAACCCTGGCGTATTTAAAATTTGCGAGAGTATAAAATTATTTTTTGAATAATTTACTATAGAAAAGGCAATCCCTGGCGCAATTAAAATTTGCGACAGTATAAAATTAAATTTTGAAAAATTTATTATAGAAAAGGCAATCCCTGGCGTAATTATAATTTGCGACAGTATAAAATTATTTTTTGAAAAATTTACTATAGAAAAGGATATCCCTGGCGCAATTAAAATTTGCGACAGTAGAAAATTATTTTTTGAAACATTTACTATAGAAAAGGCAATCCCTGAAGTAATTAAAATTTGCGACAGTAAAACATTATTTTTTGAATAATTTACTATAGAAAAGGCAATCCCTGGCGCAATTAAAATTTGCGACAGTAAAAAATTATTTTTTGAATAATTTACTATAGAAAAGGCAATCCCAGGCGGAATTAGAATTTGCGACAGTATAAAATTAAATTTTGAAAAATTTATTATAGAAAAGGCAAACCCTGGCGTAATTAAAATTTGCGACAGTATAAAATTATTTTTTGAAAAATTTACTGTAGAAAAGGATATCCCTGGCGCAATTAAAATTTGCGACATTAGAAAATTATTTTTTGAAAAATTTACTGTAGAAAAGGAAATCCCTGGCGCAATTAAAATTTGTGACAGTAAAAAATTATTTTTTGAATAATTTACTATAGAAAAGGCAATCCCTGGCGGATTTAAAATTTGCGACAGTAAAAAATTAATTTGTGAAAAATTTACTATAGAAATGGCAATCCCTGGCGCAATTAAAATTTGCGACAGTAAAAAATTAATTTGTGAAAAATTTACTATAGAAAAGGCAATCCCTGGCGCAATTAAAACTTGCGACATTAAAAAAATATTTTTTGAAAAATTTACTATAGAAAAGACAATCCCTGGCGTAATTAAAATTTGCGACAGTAAAAAATTAATTTGTGAAAAATTTACTGTAGAAAAGGCAATCCCTGGCGCAATTAAAATTTGCGACAGTAGAAAATTATTTATTGAAAAATTTACTGTAGAAAAGCAATCCCTGGCGCAATCAAAATTTGCGACAGTAAAAAATTATTTTTTGAATAATTTACTATAGAAAAGGTAATCCCTGACGGATTTAAAATTTGCGACAGTAAAAAATTAATTTGTGAAAAATTTACTATAGAAAAGGCAATCCCTGGCGCAATTAAAATTTGCGACAGTAAAAAATTATTTTTTGAAAAATTTACTATAGAAAAGGCAATCCCTGGTGTATTTAAAATTTGCGACAGTAAAAAATTAGTTTTTGAAAAATTTACTATAGAAAAGGCAATCCCTGGCGGATTTAAAATTTGCGACAATAAAAAATAATTTTTTGAAAAATTTACTGTAGAAAAGGCAATCCCTGGCGCAATTAAAATTTGCGACAGTATAAAATTAAATTTTGAAAAATTTACTATAGAAAAGGCAATCCCTGGCGTAATTAAAATTTGCGACAGTAAAAAATTATTTTTTGAAAAATTTACTATAGAAAAGGCAATCCCTGGCGTAATTAAAATTTTCGACAGTAAAAAATTAATTTTTGAAAAATTTACTATAGAAAAGGCAATCCCTGGCGCAATTAAAATTTGCGACATTAAAAAATTAAATTTTGCAAAATTTACTATAGAAAAGGCAATCCCTGGCGGATTTAAAATTTGCGACAGTAAAAAATTAATTTGTGAAAAATTTACTGTAGAAAAGGCAATACCTGGCGCAATTAAAATTTGCGACAGTATAAAATTAAATTTTGAAAATTTTACTATAGAAAAGGCAATCCCTGGCGTATTTAAAATTTGCGACAGTAAAAAATAATTTTTTGAATAATTTACTGTAGAAAAGGCAATCCCTGGCGTAATTAAAATTTGCGACAGTAAAAAATTAGTTTTTGAAAAATTTACTGTAGAAAAGGCAATCCCTGCCGCAATTAAAATTTGCGACAGTAGAAAATTATTTTTTGAAAAATTTACAATAGAAAAGGCAATCCCTGGCGTATTTAAAATTTGCGACAGTATAAAATTATTTTTTGAATAATATACTATAGAAAAGGCTATCCCTGGCGCAATTAAAATTTGCGACAGTAAAAAATTATTTTTTGAATAATTTACTATAGAAAAGGCAATCCCTGGCGCAATTATAATTTGCGACAGTATAAAATTAAATTTTGAAATATTTATTATAGAAAAGGCAATCCCTGGCGTAATTAAAATTTGCGACAGTATAAAATTATTTTTTGAAAAATTTACTATAGAAAAGGCAATCCCTGGCGTAATTAAAATTTGCGACAGTAAGAAATTAATTTGTGAAAAATTTACTATAGAAAAGGCAAACCCTGGCGCAATTAAAATTTGCGACAGTAAAAAATTAATTTGTGAAAAATTTACTATAGAAAAGGCAATCCCTGGCGCAATTAAAACTTGCGACAGTAAAAAATTATTTTTTGTAAAATTTACTATAGAAAAGGCAATCCCTGGCGTAATTAAAATTTGCGACAGTAAAAAATTAAATTTTGAAAAATTTACTGTAGAAAAGGCAATCCCTGGCGTATTTAAAATTTGCGACAGTAAAAAATTATTTTTTGAAAAATTTACTATAGAAAAGGCAATCCCTGGCGTAATTAAAATTTGCGACAGTAAAAAATTATTTTTTGAAAAATTTACTGTAGAAAAGGCAATCCCTGGCGAAATTAAAATTTTCGACAGTAAAAAATTAATTTTTGAAAAATTTACTATAGAAAAGGCAATCCCTGGCGCAATTAAAATTTGCGACAATAAAAAATTAAATTTTGAAAAATTTACTATAGAAAAGGCAATCCCTGGCGTAATTAAAATTTGCGACAGTAAAAAATTATTTTTTGAAAAATTTACTATAGAAAAGGCAATCCCTGGCGTAATTAAAATTTGCGACAGTAAAAAATTAGTTTTTGAATAATTTGCTATAGAAAAGGCAATCCCTGGCGTAATTAAAATTTGCGACAGTAAAAAATTATTTTTTGAAAAATTTACTATAGAAAAGGCAAACCTGGGCGCAATTAAAATTTGCGACAGTAGAAAATAATTTTTTGAAAAATTTACTGTAGAAAAGGCAATCCCTGGAGTATTTAAAATTTGCGACAGTAAAAAATTAATTTTTGAAAACTTTACTATAGAAAAGGCAAACTCTGGCGTATTTAAAATTTGCGACAGTATAAAATTATTTTTTGAATAATTTACTATAGAAAAGGCAATCCCTGGCGCAATTAAAATTTGCGACAGTAAAAAATTATTTTTTGAATAATTTACTATAGAAAAGGCAATCCCTGGCGCAATTAAAATTTGCGACAGTATAAAATTAAATTTTGAAAAATTTATTATAGAAAAGGCAATCCCTGGCGTAATTAAAATTTGCGAGAGTATAAAATTATATTTTGAAAAACTTACTGTAGAAAAGGATATCCCTGGCGCAATTAAAATTTGCGACAGTAGAAAATTATTTTTTGAAAAATTTACTGTAGAAAAGGCAATCCCTGGCGTATTTAAAATTTGCGACAGTAAAAAATTAATTTTTGAAAAATTTACTATAGAAAAGGCAATCCCTGGCGTATTTAAAATTTACGACAGTATAAAATTATTTTTTGAATAATTTACTATAGAAAAGGCAAACCCTGGCGTAATTAAAATTTGCGACAGTATAAAATTATTTTTTGAAAAATTTACTGTAGAAAAGGATATCCCTGGCGCAATTAAAATTTGCGACAGTAGAAAATTATTTTTTGAAAAATTTACTGTAGAAAACGCAATCCCTGGCGCAATTAAAATTTGCGACAGTAAAAAATTATTTTTTGAATAATTTACTATAGAAAAGGCAATTCCTGGCGGATTTAAAATTTGCGAAAGTAAAAAATTAATTTGTGAAAAATTTACTAAAGATATGGCAATCCCTGGCGCAATTAAAATTTGCGACAGTAAAAAATTAATTTGTGAAAAATTTACTATAGAATAGGCAATCCCTGGCGCAATTAAAATTTGCGACAGTATAAAATTAAATTTTGAAAATTTTACTATAGAAAAGGCAATCCCTGGCGTATTTAAAATTTGCGACAGTAAAAAATTATTTTTTGAATAATTTACTGTAGAAAACGCAATCCCTGGCGTAATTAAAATTTGCGACAGTAAAAAATTAGTTTTTGAAAAATTTACTGTAGAAAAGGCAATCCCTGTTCCAATTAAAATTTGCCACAGTAGAAAATTATTTTTTGAAAAATTTACTATAGAAAAGCAATCCCTGGCGTATTTAAAATTTGCGACAGTATAAAGTTATTTTTTGAATAATTTAGTATAGAAAATGCAATCCCTGTCGCAATTAAAATTTGCGACAGTAAAAAATTATTTTTTGAATAATTTACTATAGAAAAGGCAATCCCTGGCGCAATTATAATTTGCGACAGTATAAAATTAAATTTTGAAAAATTTATTATAGAAAAGGTAATCCCTGGCGTAATTAAAATTTGCGACAGTATAAAATTATTTTTTGAAAAATTTACTATAGAAAAGGCAATCCCTGGCGTAATTAAAATTTGCGACAGTAAAAAATTAATTTGTGAAAAATTTACTATAGAAAAGGCAATCCCTGGCGCAATTAAAATTTGCGACAGTAAAAAATTAATTTGTGAAAAATTTACTATAGAAAAGGCAATCCCTGGCGCAATAAAACTTGCGACAGTAAAAAATTATTTTTTGTAAAATTTACTATAGAAAAGGCAATCACTGGCGTAATTAAAATTTGCGACAGTAAAAAATTAATTTGTGAAAAATTTACTGTAGAAAAGGCAATCCCTGGCGCAATTAAAATTTGCGACAGTATAAAATTAAATTTTGAAAAATTTACTATAAAAAAAAGCAATCCCTGGAGTATTTAAAATTTGCGACAGTAAAAAATTAATTTTTGAAAAATTTACTATAGAAAAGGCAAACTCTGGCGTATTTAAAATTTGCGACAGTATAAAATTATTTTTTGAATAATTTACTATAGAAAAGGCAATCCCTGGCGCAATTAAAATTTGCGACAGTAAAAAATTATTTTTTGAATAATTTACTATAGAAAAGGCAATCCCTGGCGCAATTAAAATTTGCGACAGTATAAAATTAAATTTTGTAAAATTTATTATAGAAAAGGCAATCCCTGGCGTAATTAAAATTTGCGAGAGTATAAAATTATTTTTTGAAAAATTTACTGTAGAAAAGGATATCCCTGGCGCAATTAAAATTTGCGACAGTAGAAAATTATTTTTTGAAAAATTTACTGTAGAAAAGGCAATCCCTGGCGTATTTAAAATTTGCGACAGTAAAAAATTAATTTTTGAAAAATTTACTATAGAAAAGGCAATCCCTGGCTCAATTAAAATTTGCAACAGGAAAAAATTATTTTTTGAATAATTTACTATAGAAAAGGCAACCCTGGCGCAATTAAAATTTGCGACAGTAAAAAATTATTTTTTGCAAAATTTACTATAGAAGAGGCAATCCCTGGCGGATTTAAAATTTGCGACAGTAAAAAATTATTTTTTGAAAAATTTACTGTAGAAAAGGCAATCCCTGGCGCAATTAAAATTTGCGACAGTATAAAATTAAATTTTGAAAAATTTACTATAGAAAAGGCAATCCCTGGCGTAATTAAAATTTGCGACAGTAAAAAATTATTTTTTGAAAAATTTACTATAGAAAAGGCAATCCCTGGCGAAATTAAAATTTTCGACAGTGAAAAATTAATTTTTGAAAAATTTACTATAGAAAAGGCAATCCCTGGCGCAATTAAAATTTGCGACAATAAAAAATTAAATTTTGAAAAATTTATTATAGAAAAGGCAATCCCTGGCGTATTTAAAATTTGCGACAGTATAAAATTATTTTTTGAAAAATTTACTATAGAAAAGGCAATCCCTGGCGTAATTAAAATTTACGACAGTAAAAAAATTAGTTTTTGAATAATTTGCTATAGAAAAGGCAATCCCTGGCGTAATTAAAATTTGCGACAGTATAAAATTATTTTTTGAAAAATTTACTGTAGAAAAGGATATCCCTGGCGCAATTAAAATTTGCGACAGTAGAAAATTATTTTTTGAAAAATTTACTGTAGAAAAGGCAATCCCTGGCGTATTTAAAATTTGCGACAGTAAAAAATTAATTTTTGAAAAATTTACTATAGAAAAGGCAATCCCTGGCGTATTTAAAATTTACGACAGTATAAAATTATTTTTTGAATAATTTACTATAGAAAAGGCAATCCCTGGCGGATTTAAAATTTGCGACAGTAAAAAATTAATTTGTGAAAAATTTACTATAGATATGGCAATCCCTGGCGCAATTAAAATTTGCGACAGTAAAAAATTAATTTGTGAAAAATTTACTGTAGAAAAGGATATCCCTGGCGCAATTAAAATTTGCGACAGTATAAAATTATTTTTTGAAAAATTTACTGTAGAAAAGGATATCCGTGGCGCAATTAAAATTTGCGACAGTAGAAAAATTATTTTTTGAAAAATTTACTATAGAAAACGCAATCCCTGGCGCAATTAAAATTTGCGACAGTAAAAAATTATTTTTTGAATAATTTACTATAGAAAAGGCAATCCCTGGCGGATTTAAAATTTGCGACAGTAAAAAATTAATTTGTGAAAAATTTACTATAGATATGGCAATCCCTGGCGCAATTAAAATTTGCGACAGTAAAAAATTAATTTGTGAAAAATTTACTATAGAGAAGGCAATTCATGGCGCAATTAAAACTTGCGACAGTAAAAAATTATTTTTTGTAAAATTTACTATAGAAAAGGCAATCCCTGGCGTAATTAAAATTTGCGACAGTAAAAAATTAATTAGTGAAAAATTTACTATAGTATAGGCAATCCCTGGCGAAATTAAAATTTGCGACAGTAAAAAATTAAATTTTGAAAAATTTACTATAGAAAAGCAATCCCTGGCGGATTTAAAATTTGCGACAGTAAAAAATAAATTTGTGAAAAATTTACTGTAGAAAAGGCAATCCCTGGCGCAATTAAAATTTGCGACAGTATAAAATTAAATTTTGAAAATTTTACTATAGAAAAGGCAATCCCTGGCGTATTTAAAATTTGCGACAGTAAAAAATTATTTTTTGAATAATTTACTGTAGAAAAGGCAATCCCTAGCGTAATTAAAATTTGCGACAGTAAAAAATTAGTTTTTGAAAAATTTACTGTAGAAAAGGCAATCCCTGTTCCAATTAAAATTTGCCACAGTAGAAAATTATTTTTTGAAAAATTTACTATAGAAAAGCAATCCCTGGCGTATTTAAAATTTGCGACAGTATAAAATTATTTTTTGAATAATTTAGTATAGAAAATGCAATCCCTGGCGCAATTAAAATTTGCGACAGTAAAAAATTATTTTTTGAATAATTTACTATAGAAAAGGCAATCCCTGGCGCAATTATAATTTGCGACAGTATAAAATTAATTTTGAAAAATTTATTATAGAAAAGGCTATCCCTGGCGTAATTAAAATTTGCGACAGTATAAAATTATTTTTTGAAAAATTTACTATAGAAAAGGCAATCCCTGGCGTAATTAAAATTTGCGACAGTAAAAAATTAATTTGTGAAAAATTTACTATAGAAAAGGCAATCCCTGGCGCAATTAAAATTTGCGACAGTAAAAAATTAATTTGTGAAAAATTTACTATAGAAAAGGCAATCCCTGGCGCAATAAAACTTGCGACAGTAAAAAATTATTTTTTGTAAAATTTACTATAGAAAAGGCAATCCCTGGCGTAATTAAAATTTGCGACAGTAAAAAATTAATTTGTGAAAAATTTACTGTAGAAAAGGCAATCCCTGGCGCAATTAAAATTTGCGACAGTATAAAATTAAATTTTGAAAAATTTACTATAGAAAAGGCAATCCCTGGAGTATTTAAAATTTGCGACAGTAAAAAATTAATTTTTGAAAAATTTACTATAGAAAAGGCAAACTCTGGCGTATTTAAAATTTGCGACAGTATAAAATTATTTTTTGAATAATTTACTATAGAAAAGGCAATCTCTGGCGCAATTAAAATTTGCGACAGTAAAAAATTATTTTTTGAATAATTTACTATAGAAAAGGCAATCCCTGGCGCAATTAAAATTTGCGACAGTATAAAATTAAATTTTGTAAAATTTATTATAGAAAAGGCAATCCCTGGCGTAATTAAAATTTGCGAGAGTATAAAATTATTTTTTGAAAAATTTACTGTAGAAAAGGATATCCCTGGCGCAATTAAAATTTGCGACAGTAGAAAATTATTTTTGAAAAATTTACTGTAGAAAAGGCAATCCCTGGCGTATTTAAAATTTGCGACAGTAAAAAATTAATTTTTGAAAAATTTACTATAGAAAAGGCAATCCCTGGCTCAATTAAAATTTGCAACAGGAAAAAATTATTTTTTGAATAATTTACTATAGAAAAGGCAACCCTGGCGCAATTAAAATTTGCGACAGTAAAAAATTATTTTTTGCAAAATTTACTATAAAAGAGGCAATCCCTGGCGGATTTAAAATTTGCGACAGTAAAAAATTATTTTTTGAAAAATTTACTGTAGAAAAGGCAATCCCTGGCGCAATTAAAATTTGCGACAGTATAAAATTAAATTTTGAAAAATTTACTATAGAAAAGGCAATCCCTGGCGTAATTAAAATTTGCGACAGTAAAAAATTATTTTTTGAAAAATTTACTATAGAAAAGGCAATCCCTGGCGAAATTAAAATTTTCGACAGTAAAAAATTAATTTTTGAAAAATTTACTATAGAAAAGGCAATCCCTGGCGCAATTAAAATTTGCGACAATAAAAAATTAAATTTTGAAAAATTTATTATAGAAAAGGCAATCCCTGGCGTATTTAAAATTTGCGACAGTATAAAATTATTTTTTGAAAAATTTACTATAGAAAAGGCAATCCCTGGCGTAATTAAAATTTGCGACAGTAAAAAATTAGTTTTTGAATAATTTGCTATAGAAAAGGCAATCCCTGGCGTAATTAAAATTTGCGACAGTAAAAAATTATTTTTTTGAAAAATTTACTATAGAAAAGGCAAACCTGGGCGCAATTAAAATTTGCGTCAGTAGAAAATTATTTTTTGAAAAATTTACTGTAGAAAAGGCAATCCCTGGAGTATTTAAAATTTGCGACAGTAAAAAATTAATTTTTGAAAAATTTACTATAGAAAAGGCAAACTCTGGCGTATTTAAAATTTGCGACAGTATAAAATTATTTTTTGAATAATTTACTATAGAAAAGGCAATCCCTGGCGCAATTAAAATTTGCGACAGTCAAAAATTAATTTTTGAAAAATTTACTATAGAGAAGGCAATCCCTGGCGTATTTAAAATTTACGACAGTATAAAATTATTTTTTGAATAATTTACTATAGAAAAGGCAATCCCTGGCGTAATTAAAATTTGCGACAGTATAAAATTATTTTTTGAAAAATTTACTGTAGAATAGGTAATCCCTGGCGCAATCAAAATTTGCGACAGTAAAAAATTATTTTTTGAATAATTTACTATAGAAAAGGTAATCCTTGACGGATTTAAAATTTGCGACAGTAAAAAATTAATTTGTGAAAAATTTACTGTAGAAAAGGCAATCCCTTGCGCAATTAAAATTTGCGACAGTATAAAATTAAATTTTGAAAAATTTACTATAGAAAAGGCAATCCCTGGCGTAATTAATATTTGCGACAGTAAAAAATTATTTTTGGAAAAATTTACTATAGAAAAGGCAATCCCTGGCGTAATTAAAATTTTCGACAGTAAAAAATTAATTTTTGAAAAATTTACTATAGAATAGGCAATCCCTGGCGCAATTAAAATTTGCGACAGTAAAAAATTAAATTTTGAAAAATTTACTATAGAAAAGGCAATCCCTGGCGGATTTAAAATTTGCGACAGTAAAAAATTAATTTGTGAAAAATTTACTGTAGAAAAGGCAATCCCTGGCGCAATTAAAATTTGCGACAGTATAAAATTAAATTTTGAAAATTTTACTATAGAAAAGGCAATCCCTGGCGTATTTAAAATTTGCCACAGCAAAAAATTATTTTTTGAATAATTTACTGTAGAAAAGGCAATCCCTGGCGTAATTAAAATTTGCGACAGTAAAAAATTAGTTTTTGAAAAATTTACTGTAGAAAAGGCAATCCCTGTCGCAATTAAAATTTGCGACAGTAGAAAACTATTTTTTGAAAAATTTACTATAGAAAAGGCAATCCCTGGCGTATTTAAAATTTGCGACAGTATAAAATAATTTTTTGAATAATTTACTATAGAAAATGCAATCCCTGGCGCAATTAAAATTGCGACAGTAAAAAATTATTTTTTGAATAATTTACTATAGAAAAGGCAATCCCTGGCGCAATTATAATTTGCGACAGTATAAAATTAAATTTTGAAAAATTTATTATAGAAAAGGCAATCCCTGGCGTAATTAAAATTTGCGACAGTATAAAATTATTTTTTGAAAAATTTACTATAGAAAAGGCAATCCCTGGCGTAATTAAAATTTGCGACAGTAAAAAATTAATTTGTGAAAAATTTACTATAGAAAAGGCAATCCCTGGCGCAATTAAAATATGCGACAGTAAAAAATTAATTTGTGAAAAATTTACTATAGAAAAGGCAATCCGTGGCGCAATAAAACTTGCGACAGTAAAAAATTATTTTTTGTAAAATTTACTATAGAAAAGGCAATCCCTGGCGTAATTGAAATTTGCGACAGTAAAAAATTAATTTGTGAAAAATTTACTGTAGAAAAGGCAATCCCTGGCGCAATTAAAATTTGCGACAGTATAAAATTAAATTTTGAAAAATTTACTATAGAAAAGGCAATCCCTGGCGCAATTAAAAGTTGCGACAGTAAAAAATTAAATTTTGAAAAATTTACTATAGAAAAGGCAATCCCTGGCGGATTTAAAATTTGCGACAGTAAAAAATTAATTTGTGAAAAATTTACTGTAGAAGTGGCAATCCCTGGCGCAATTAAAATTTGCGACAGTATAAAATTAAATTTTGAAAATTTTACTATAGAAAAGGCAATCCCTGGCGTATTTAAAATTTGCGACAGTAGAAAATAATTTTTTGAATAATTTACTGTAGAAAAGGCAATCCCTGGCGTAATTAAAATTTGCGACAGTAAAAAATTAGTTTTTGAAAAATTTACTGTAGAAAAGGCAATCCCTGTCGCAATTAAAATTTGCGACAGTAAAAAATTATTTTTTGAATAATTTACTATAGAAAAGGCAATCCCTGGCGCAATTATAATTTGCGACAGTATAAAATTAAATTTTGAAAAATTTATTATAGAAAAGGCAATCCCTGGCGTAATTAAAATTTGCGACAGTATAAAATTATTTTTTGAAAAATTTACTATAGAAAAGCCAATCCCTGGCGCAATTAAAACTTGCGACAGTAAAAAATTATTTTTTGTAAAATTTACTGTAGAAAAGGCAATCCCTGGCGCAATTAAAATTTGCGACAGTAAAAAATTATTTTTTGCAAAATTTACTATAGAAAAGGCAATCCATGGCGTAATTAAAATTTGCGACAGTATAAAATTAATTTGTGAAAAATTTACTATAGAAAAGGCAATCCCTGGCGTATTTAAAATTTGCGACAGTAAAAAATTAATTTTTGAAAAATTTACTGTAGAAAAGGAAATCCCTGGCGTATTTAAAATTTGCGACAGTATAAAATTATTTTTTGAATAATTTACTATAGAAAAGGCAATCCCTGGCGCAATTAAAATTTGCGACAGTAAAAAATTATTTTTTGAATAATTTACTATAGAAAAGACAATCCCTGGCGTAATTAAAATTTGCGACAGTAGAAAATTAATTTGTGAAAAATTTACTGTAGAAAAGGCAATCCCTGGCGCAGTTAAAATTTGCGACAGTAGAAAATTAATTTGTGAAAAATTTACTATAGAAAAGGCAATCCCTGGCGGATTTAAAATTTGCGACAGAAAAAAATTATTTTTTGAATAATTTACTATAGAAAAGGCAATCCCTGGCGCAATTAAAATTTGTGACAGTAAAAAATTTTTTTTTTGAATAATTTACTATAGAAAAGGCAATACCTGGAGCAATTAAAATTTGCGACAGTAAAAACTTAATTTGTGAAAAATTTACTATAGAAAAGGCAATCCCTGGCGTATTTAAAATTTGCGACAGTAATAAATTAATTTTTGAAAAATTTACTGTAGAAAAGGCAATCCCTGGCGCAATTAAAATTTGCGACAGTATAAAATTAAATTTTGAAAAATTTACTATAGAAAAGGCAATCCCTGGCGCAATTAAAAGTTGCGACAGTAAAAAATTAAATTTTGAAAAATTTACTATAGAAAAGGCAATCCCTGGCGGATTTAAAATTTGCGACAGTAAAAAATTAATTTGTGAAAAATTTACTGTAGAAGTGGCAATCCCTGGCGCAATTAAAATTTGCGACAGTATAAAATTAAATTTTGAAAATTTTACTATAGAAAAGGCAATCCCTGGCGTATTTAAAATTTGCGACAGTAGAAAATTATTTTTTGAATAATTTACTGTAGAAAAGGCAATCCCTGGCGTAATTAAAATTTGCGACAGTAAAAAATTAGTTTTTGAAAAATTTACTGTAGAAAAGGCAATCCCTGTCGCAATTAAAATTTGCGACAGTAAAAAATTATTTGTTGAATAATTTACTATAGAAAAGGCAATCCCTGGCGCAATTATAATTTGCGATAGTATAAAATTAAATTTTGAAAAATTTATTATAGAAAAGGCAATCCCTGGCGTAATTAAAATTTGCGACAGTATAAAATTATTTTTTGAAAAATTTACTATAGAAAAGCCAATCCCTGGCGCAATTAAAACCTGCGACAGTAAAAAATTATTTTTTGTAAAATTTACTGTAGAAAAGGCAATCCCTGGCGCAATTAAAATTTGCGACAGTAAAAAATTATTTTTTGAAAAATTTACTATAGAAAGGCAATCCCTGGCGTAATTAAAATTTGCGACAGTAAAAAATTAAATTTTGAAAAATTTACTATAGAAAAGGCAATCCCTGGCGTGTTTAAAATTTCCGACAGTAAAAAATTATTTTTTGAATAATTTACTATAGAAAAGGCAATCCCTGGCGTAATTAAAATTTGCGACAATAAAAAATTAGTTTTTGAAAAATTTACTATAGAAAAGGCAATCCCTGTCGCAATTAAAATTTGCGACAGTAGAAAATTATTTTTTGAAAAAATTTACTATAGAAAAGGCAATCCCTGGCGTAATTAAAATTTGCGACAGTAAAAAATTATTTTTTGAAAAATTTACTATAGAAAAGGCAATCCCTGGCGCAATTAAAATTTGCGACAGTAGAAAATTATTTTTTGAAAAATTTACTGTAGAAAAGGCAATCCCTGGCGCAATTGAAATTTGCGACAGTAAAAAATTATTTTTTGCAAAATTTACTGTAGAAAAGGCAATCCCTGGCGCAATGAAAATTTGCGACAGCAAAAAATTATTTTTTGAAAAATTTACTGTAGAACGGCAATCCCTGGCGCAATTAAAATTTGCGACAGTAAAAAAT
Organism: Dioctria linearis; assembly: GCA_963930735.1. Taxonomy (NCBI): domain Eukaryota; kingdom Metazoa; phylum Arthropoda; class Insecta; order Diptera; family Asilidae; genus Dioctria; species Dioctria linearis. Next base: position 21,773 of record CAWVNZ010000671.1, read on the forward strand.
TATTTTTTGAATAATTTTCTATAGAAAAGGCAATACCTGGCGGATTTAAAATTTGCGACAGTAAAAATTAATTTTTGAAAAATTTACTGTAGAAAAGGCAATCCCTGGCGTAATTAAAATTTGCGACAGTAACAAATTATTTTTTGCAAAATTTACTATAGAAAAGGTAATCCCTGGCGCAATTAAAATTTGCGACAGTAGAAAATTATTTTTTGAAAAAATTACTATAGAAAAGGCAATCCCTGGCGTAATTAAAATTTTCGACAGTAAAAAATTAATTTTTGAAAAATTTACTGTAGAAAAGGTAATCCCTGGCGCAATTAAAACTTCCGACAGTAAAAAATTATTTTTTGTAAAATTTACTATAGAAAAGGCAATCCCTGGCATAATTAAAATTTTAGACAGTAAAAAATTAATTTTTGAAAAATTTACTATAGAAAAGGTAATCCCTGGCGCAATTAAAACTTGCGACAGTAAAAAATTATTTTTTGTAAAATTTACTGTAGAAAAGGCAATCCCTGGCGCAATTAAAATTTGCGGCAGTAAAAAATAATTTTTTGAAAAATTTACTATAGAAAAGGCAATCCCTGGCGCAATTAAAATTTGCGACAGTAAAAAATTATTTTTTGCAAAATTTACTATAGAAAAGGTAATCCCTGGCGTATTTAAAATTTACGACAATAAAAAATTATTTTTTGCAAAATTTACTGTAGAAAAGGCAATCCCTGGCGCAATTAAAATTTGCGACATTAGAAAATAATTTTTTGAAAAATTTACTATAGAAAAGGCAATCCCTGTCGCAATTAAAATTTGCGACAGTAAAAAATTAATTTTTGAAAAATTTACTATAGAAAAGGCAATCCCTGGCGCAATTAAAATTTGCGACAGTAAAAAATAATTTTTTGAAAAATTTACTATAGAAGAGGCAATCCCTGGCGTAATTAAAATTTGCGAGAATAAAAAATTATTTTTTGCAAAATTTACTATAGAAAAGGCAATCCCTGGCGTATTCAAAATTTTCGACAGTATAAAATTAATTTGTGAAAAATTTACTATAGAAAAGGCAATCCCTGGCGTATTTAAAATTTGCGACCGTATAAAATTATTTTTTGAATAATTTACTGTAGAAAAGGCAATCCCTGGCGTAATTAAAATTTGCGACAGTCAAAAATTATTTTTTTCAAAATTTACTATAGAAAAGGCAATCCCTGGCGCAATTAAAATTTGCAACAGTAAAAAATTATTTTTTGCAAAATTTACTATAGAAAAGGCAATACCTGGCGTATTTAAAATTTGCGACAGTAAAAAATTATTTTTTGCAAAATTTACTATAAAAAAGGCAATCCCTGGCGCAATTAATATTTGCGACAGTATAAAATTATTTTTTGAAAAATTTACTATAGAAAAGGCAATCCCTGGCGCAATTAAAACTTGCGACAGTAAAAAATTATTTTTTGTAAAATTTACTGTAGAAAAGGCAATCCCTGGCGCAATTAAAATTTGCGACAGTAAAAAATTAATTTTTGAAAAATTTACTATAGAAAAGGCAATCCCTGGCGCAATTAAAATTTGCGACAGTAAAAAATTATTTTTTGCAAAATTTACTGTAGAAAAGGCAATCCCTGGAGCAATTAAAATTTGCGCCAGTAGAAAATTATTTTTTGAAAAATTTACTGTAGAAAAGGCAATCACTGGCGTAATAAAAAATTTCTACAGTAAAAAATTATTTTTTGCAAAATTTACTATAGAAAAGGCAATCCCTGGCGTATTTAAAATTTGCGACAGTAAAAAATTATTTTTTGCAAAATTTACTATAGAAAAGGCAATCCCTGGCGCAATTAAAATTTGCGACAGTATAAAATTATTTTTTGAAAAATTTACTATAGAAAGGCAATCCCTGGCGCAATTAAAATTTGCGACAGTAAAAAATTATTTTTTGCAAAATTTACTATAGAAAAGGCAATCCCTGGCGTATTTAAAATTTACTACAGTAAAAAATTATTTTTTGCAAAATTTACTGTAGAAAGGGCAATCCCTGGCGCAATTAAAATTTGCGACATTAGAAAATTATTTTTTGAAAAATTTACTATAGAAAAGGCAATCCCTGTCTTAATTAAAATTTGCGACAGAAAAAAATTAATTTTTGAAACATTTACTATAGAAAAGGCAAACACTGGCGCAATTAAAATTTGCGACAGTAAACAATTATTTTTTGAATAATTTACTATAGAAAAGGCAATCCCTGGCGCAATTAAAATTTGCGACAGTAGAAAATTATTTTTTGAAAAATTTACTGTAGAAAAGGCAATCCCTGGCGCAATTAAAATTTGCGACAATAGAAAATTATTTTTTGAAAAATTTACTGTAGAAAAGGCAATCCCTGGCGTAATTAAAATTTTCGACAGTAAAAAATTATTTTTTGCAAAATTTACTATAGAAAAGGCAATCCATGGCGTAATTAAAATTTGCGACAGTATAAAATTAATTTGTGAAAAATTTACTATAGAAAAGGCAATCCCTGGCGTATTTAAAATTTGCGACAGTAAAAAATTAATTTTTGAAAAATTTACTGTAGAAAAGGAAATCCCTGGCGTATTTAAAATTTGCGACAGTATAAAATTATTTTTTGAATAATTTACTATAGAAAAGGCAATCCCTGGCGCAATTAAAATTTGCGACAGTAAAAAATTATTTTTTGAATAATTTACTATAGAAAAGACAATCCTTGGCGTAATTAAAATTTGCGACAGTAGAAAATTAATTTGTGAAAAATTTACTGTAGAAAAGGCAATCCCTGGCGCAGTTAAAATTTGCGACAGTAGAAAAGTAATTTTTGAAAAATTTACTATAGAAAAGGCAATCCCTGGCGGATTTAAAATTTGCGACAGAAAAAAATTATTTTTTGAATAATTTACTATAGAAAAGGCAATCCCTGGCGCAATTAAAATTTGTGACAGTAAAAATTTTTTTTTTTGAATAATTTACTATAGAAAAGGCAATACCTGGAGCAATTAAAATTTGCGACAGTAAAAAATTAATTTGTGAAAAATTTACTATAGAAAAGGCAATCCCTGGCGTATTTAAAATTTGCGACAGTAATAAATTAATTTTTGAAAAATTTACTGTAGAGAAGGCAATCCCTAGCGTATTTAAAATTTGCGACAGTAAAAAATTAATTTTTGAAAAATTTACTATAGGAAAGGCAATCCCTGGCGTATTTAAAATTTGCGACAGTATAAAATTATTTTTTGAATAATTTACTATAGAAAAGGCAATCCCTGGCGCAATTACAATTTGCGACAGTAGAAAATTATTTTTTGAAAAATTTACTGTAGAAAAGGCAATCCCTGGCGTAATTAAAATTTTGGACAGTAAAAAATTATTTTTTGCAAAATTTACTATAGAAAAGGCAATCCCTGGCATAATTAAAATTTGCGACAGTATAAAATTAATTTGTGAAAAATTTACTATAGAAAAGGCAATCCTGGGGTATTTAAAATTTGCGACAGTAAAAAATTAATTTTTGAAAAATTTACTGTAGAAAAGGCAATCCCTGGCGTATTTAAAATTTGCGACAGTAAAAAATTAATTTTTGAAAAATTTACTATAGAAAAGGCAATCCCTGGCGTATTTAAAATTTGCGACAGTATAAAATTATTTTTTGAATAATTTACTATAGAAAAGGCAATCCGTGGCGCAATTAAAACTTGCGACAGTAAAAAATTAATTTGTGGAAAATTTTCTATAGAAAAGGCAATCCCTGGCGGATTTAAAATTTGCGACAGTAAAAAATTAATTTTTGAAAAATTTACTATAGAAAAGGCAATCCCTGGCGTATTTAAAATTTGCGACAGTAAAAAATTAATTTTTGAAAAATTTACTATAGAAAAGGCAATCTCTGGCGGATTTAAAATTTGCGACAGTAAAAAATTATTTTACTGTAGAAAAGGCAATCCCAGGCGCAATTAAAATTTGCGACAGTATAAAATTAAATTTTGGAAATTTACTATAGAAAAGGCAATCCCTGGCGTAATTAAAATTTGCGACAGTAAAAAATTATTTTTTGATAAATTTACTATAGAAAAGGCAATACCTGACGTAATTATAATTTTCGACAATAAAAAATTAATTTTTGAAAAATTTACTATAGAAAAGGCAATCCCTGGCGCAATTAAAATTTGCGACAGTAAAAAATTAAATTTAAAAAATCTACAATAGAAAAGGCATTCCCTGTCATATTTAAAATTTGCGACAGTAAAAAATTATTTTTTGAAAAATTTACTATAGAAAAGGCAATCCCTGGCGTAATTAAAATTTGCGACAGTAAAAAATTATTTTTTGAAAAATGTACTATAGAAAAGGCAAACCTTTGCGCAATTAAAATTTGCGACAGTAGAAAATTATTTTTTGAAAAATTTACTGTAGAAAGGGCAATCCCTGGCGTATTTAAAATTTGCGACAGTAAAAAATTAATTTTTGAAAAATTTACTATAGAAACGGCAATCCCTGGCGTATTTAAAATTTGCGACAGTATAAAATTATTTTTTGAATAATTTACTATAGAAAAGGCAATCCCTGGCGCAATTAAAATTTGCGACAGTAAAAAATTATTTTTTGAATAATTTACTATAGCAAAGGCAATCCCTGGCACAATTAAAATTTGCGACAGAATAAAATTAAATTTTGAAAAATTTATTATAGAAAAGGCAATCCCTGGCGTAATTAAAATTTGCGACAGTATAAAATTATTTTTTGTAAATTTACTGTAGAAAAGGCAATCCCTGGCGCAATTAAAATTTGCGACAGTAAAAACTTATTTTTTGAATAATTTACTGTAGAAAAGGATATCCCTGGCGCAATTAAAATATGTGACAGTAGAAAATTATTTTTTGAAAAATTTACTGTAGAAAAGGCAATCCCTGGCGCAATTAAAATTTTCGACAGTAAAAAATTATTTTTTGAATAATTTACTATAGAAAAGGCAATCCCTGGCGGATTTAAAATTTGCGACAGTAAAAAATTAATTTGCAAAAAATTTACTATAGAAAAGGCAATCCCTGGCGCAATTAAAACTTGCGACAGTAAAAAATTATTTTTTGTAAAATTTACTATAGAAAAGGCAATCCCTGGCGTAATTAAAATTTGCGACAATACAAAATTAATTTGTGAAAAATTTACTGTAGAAAACGCAATACCTGGCGTAATTAAAATTTTGGACAGTAAAAATTATTTTTTGTAAAATTTACTGTAGAAAAGGCAATCCCTGGCGCAATTAAAATTTGCGACAGTAAAAAATTAATTTTTGAAAAATTTACTATAGAAAAGGCAATCCCTGGCGCAATTAAAATTTGCGACAGTAAAAAATTATTTTTTGCAAAAATTTACTGTAGAAAAGGCAATCCCTGGAGCAATTAAAATTTGCGCCAGTAGAAAATTATTTTTTGAAAATTTACTGTAGAAAAGGCAATCACTGGCGTAATAAAAAATTTCTACAGTAAAAAATTATTTTTTGCAAAATTTACTATAGAAAAGGCAATCCCTGGCGTATTTAAAATTTGCGACAGTAAAAAATTATTTTTTGCAAAATTTACTATAGAAAAGGCAATCCCTGGCGCAATTAAAATTTGCGACAGTATAAAATTATTTTTTGAAAAATTTACTATAGAAAGGCAATCCCTGGCGCAATTAAAATTTGCGACAGTAAAAAATTATTTTTTGCAAAATTTACTATAGAAAAGGCAATCCCTGGCGTATTTAAAATTTACGACAGTAAAAAATTATTTTTTTGCAAAATTTACTGTAGAAAGGGCAATCCCTGGCGCAATTAAATTTTGCGACATTAGAAAATTATTTTTTGAAAAATTTACTATAGAAAAGGCAATCCCTGTCGTAATTAAAATTTGCGACAGAAAAAAATTAATTTTTGAAACATTTACTATAGAAAAGGCAAACGACTGGCGCAATTAAAATTTGCGACAGTAAACAATTATTTTTTGAATAATTTACTATAGAAAAGGCAATCCCCTGGCGTATTTAAAATTTGCGACAGTAAAAAATTATTTTTTGCAAAATTTACTATAGAGAAGGCAATCCCTGGCGCATTTATAATTTGCGACAGTATAAAATTATTTTTTTAAAAAATTTACTATAGAAAAGGCAATCCCTGGCGCAATTAAAACTTGCGACAGTAAAAAATTATTTTTTGTAAAATTTACTATAGAAAAGGCAATCCCTGGCGTAATTAAAATTTGCGACAGTAAAAAAATTATTTTTGAAAAATTTTACTGTAGAAAAGGCAATCCCTGGCGCAATTAAAATTTGCGACAGTAGAAAATTATTTTTTGAAAAATTTACTGTAGAAAAGGCAATCCCTGGCGCAATTAAAATTTGCGACAATAGAAAATTATTTTTTGAAAAATTTACTGTAGAAAAGGCAATCCCTGGCGTAATTAAAATTTTCGACAGTAAAAAATTATTTTTTGCAAAATTTACTATAGAAAAGGCAATCCATGGCGTAATTAAAATTTGCGACAGTATAAAATTAATTTGTGAAAAATTTACTATAGAAAAGGCAATCCCTGGCGTATTTAAAATTTGCGACAGTAAAAAATTAATTTTTGAAAAATTTACTGTAGAAAAGGAAATCCCTGGCGTATTTAAAATTTGCGACAGTATAAAATTATTTTTTGAATAATTTACTATAGAAAAAGGCAATCCCTGGCGCAATTAAAATTTGCGACAGTAAAAATTATTTTTTGAATAATTTACTATAGAAAAGAAAATCCTTGGCGTAATTAAAATTTGCGACAGTAGAAAATTAATTTGTGAAAAATTTACTGTAGAAAAGGCAATCCCTGGCGCAGTTAAAATTTGCGACAGTAGAAAATTTAATTTGTGAAAAATTTACTATAGAAAAGGCAATCCCTGGCGGATTTAAAATTTGCGACAGAAAAAAATTATTTTTTGAATAATTTACTATAGAAAAGGCAATCCCTGGCGCAATTAAAATTTGTGACAGTAAAAATTTTTTTTTTTGAATAATTTACTATAGAAAAGGCAATAACCTGGAGCAATTAAATTTGCGACAGTAAAAAATTAATTTGTGAAAAATTTACTATAGAAAAGGCAATCCCTGGCGTATTTAAAATTTGCGACAGTAATAAATTAATTTTTGAAAAATTTACTGTAGAGAAGGCAATCCCTAGCGTATTTAAAATTTGCGACAGTAAAAAATTAATTTTTGAAAAATTTTACTATAGGAAAGGCAATCCCTGGCGTATTTAAAATTTGCGACAGTATAAACTTATTTTTTGAATAATTTACTATAGAAAAGGCAATCCCTGGCGCAATTACAATTTGCGACAGTAGAAAATTATTTTTTGAAAAATTTACTGTTAGAAAAGGCAATCCCTGGCGTAATTAAAATTTTGGACAGTAAAAAATTATTTTTTGCAAAATTTACTATAGAAAAGGCAATCCATGGCATAATTAAAATTTGCGACAGTATAAAATTAATTTGTGAAAAATTTACTATAGAAAAGGCAATCCCTGGGGTATTTAAAATTTGCGACAGTAAAAAATAATTTTTGAAAAATTTACTGTAGAAAAGGCAATCCCTGGCGTATTTAAAATTTGCGACAGTAAAAAATTAATTTTTGAAAAATTTACTATAGAAAAGGCAATCCCTGGCGTATTTAAAATTTGCGACAGTATAAAATTATTTTTTGAATAATTTACTATAGAAAAGGCAATCCGTGGCGCAATTAAAACTTGCGACAGTAAAAAATTAATTTGTGGAAAATTTACTATAGAAAAGGCAATCCCTGGCGGATTTAAAATTTGCGACAGTAAAAAATTAATTTTTGAAAAATTTACTATAGAAAAGGCAATCCCTGGCGGTATTTAAAATTTGCGACAGTAAAAAAATAATTTTGAAAAATTTACTATAGAAAAGGCAATCTCTGGCGGATTTAAAATTTGCGACAGTAAAAAATTATTTTACTGTAGAAAAGGCAATCCCAGGCGCAATTAAAATTTGCGACAGTATAAAATTAAATTTTGGAAATTTACTATAGAAAAGGCAATCCCTGGCGTAATTAAAATTTGCGACAGTAAAAAATTATTTTTTGATAAATTTACTATAGAAAAGGCAATACCTGACGGTAATTATAATTTTCGACAATAAAAAATTAATTTTTTGAAAAATTTACTATAGAAAAGGCAATCCCTGGCGCAATTAAAATTTGCGACAGTAAAAAATTAAATTTAAAAAATCTACAATAGAAAAGGCATTCCCTGTCATATTTAAAATTTGCGACAGTAAAAAATTATTTTTGAAAAATTTACTATAGAAATGGCAATCCCTGGCGTAATTAAAATTTGCGACAGTAAAAAATTATTTTTTGAAAAATGTACTATAGAAAAGGCAAACCTTTGCGCAATTAAAATTTGCGACAGTAGAAAATTATTTTTTGAAAATTTACTGTAGAAAGGGCAATCCCTGGCGTATTTAAAATTTGCGACAGTAAAAAATTAATTTTTGAAAAATTTACTATAGAAACGGCAATCCCCTGGCGTATTTAAAATTTGCGACAGTATAAAATTATTTTTTGAATAATTTACTATAGAAAAGGCAATCCCTGGCGCAATTAAAATTTGCGACAGTAAAAAATTATTTTTTTGAATAATTTACTATAGCAAAGGCAATCCCTGGCACAATTAAAATTTGCGACAGAATAAAATTAAATTTTGAAAAATTTATTATAGAAAAGGCAATCCCTGGCGTAATTAAAATTTGCGACAGTATAAAATTATTTTTGTAAATTTACTGTAGAAAAGGCAATCCCTGGCGCAATTAAAATTTGCGACAGTAAAAACTTATTTTTTGAATAATTTACTGTAGAAAAGGATATCCCTGGCGCAATTAAAATATGTGAAAGTAGAAAATTATTTTTTGAAAAATTTACTGTAGAAAAGGCAATCCCTGGCGCAATTAAAATTTTCGACAGTAAAAAATTATTTTTTGAATAATTTACTATAGAAAAGGCAATCCCTGGCGGATTTAAAATTTGCGACAGTAAAAAATTAATTTGCAAAAAATTTACTATAGAAAAGGCAATCCCTGGCGCAATTAAAACTTGCGACAGTAAAAAATTATTTTTTGTAAAATTTACTATAGAAAAGGCAATCCCTGGCGTAATTAAAATTTGCGACAATACAAAATTAATTTGTGAAAAATTTTACTATAGAAAACGCAATACCTGGCGTAATTAAAATTTTGGACAGTAAAAATTATTTTTTGCAAAATTTACTTTAGAAAAGGCAATCCCTGGCGTAATTAAAATTTGCGACAGTATAAAATTAATTTGTAAAAATTTACTATAGAAAAGGCAATCCCTGGCGTATTTAAAATTTGCGACAGTAAAAAATTAATTTTTGAAAAATTTACTGTAGAAAAGGCAATCTCTGGCGTATTTAAAATTTGCGACAGTAAAAAATTAATTTTGAGAAATTTACTACAGAAAAGGCAATCCCTGGCGTATTTAAAATTTGCGACAGTAAAAAATTAATTTTTGAAAAATTTACTATAGAAAAGGCAATCCCTGGCGTAGTTAAAATTTGCGACAGTAAAAAATTATTTTTTGAAAAAATTTACTATAGAAAATGCAATACTTGGCGTAATTAAAATTTTAGACAATAAAAAATTAATTTTTGAAAAATTTACTATAGAAAAGGAAATCACTGACGCAATTAAAATTTGCGACAGTAAAAAATTAAATTTTGAAAAATCTACTATAGAAAAGACAATCCCTGGAGTATTTAAAATTTGCGACAGTAAAAAATTATTTTTTGAAAAAATTTACTATAGAAAAGGCAATCCGTGGCGTAATTAAAATTTCGCGACAGGAAAAAATTAGTTTTTGAATAATTACTATAGAAAAGGCAATCCCTGGCGTAATTAAAAATTTGCGACAGTAAAAAATTATTTCTTTGAAAAATTTACTATAGAATAGGCAAACCTTGGCGCAATTAAAATTTGCGACAGTAGAAAATTATTTTTTGAAAAATTTACTGTAGAAAAGGCAATCCCTGCGTATTTAAAATTTGCGACAGTAAAAAATTAAATTTTGAAAAATTTACTATAGACAAGGGCAATCCCTGGCGTATTTAAAATTTGCGACAGTATAAAACTATTTTTTGAATAATTTTACTATAGAAAAGGCAATCACTGGCGCAATTAAAATTTGCGACAGTAAAAAATTATTTTTTGAATAATTTACTATAGAAAAGGCAATCCCTGGCGCAATTAAAATTTGCGACAGTATAAAATTAAATTTTGAAAATTTATTATAGAAAAGGCAATCCCCTGGCGTTGTTTAAAATTTGCGACAGTATAAAATTATTTTTTGTAAATTTACTGTAGAAAAGGCAATCCCTGCGCAATTAAAATTTGCGACAGTAAAAAACTTATTTTTTGAAAAATTTACTGTAGAAAAGGCAATCCCTGGCGCAATTAAAATTTGCGACAGTAAAAAATAATTTTTGAAAAATTTACTATAGAAGAGGCAATCCCTGGCGTAATTAAAATTTGCGAGAATAAAAAATTATTTTTTGCAAAATTTACTATAGGAAAGGCAATCCTGGCGTATTCAAAATTTTCGACAGTATAAAATTAATTTGTGAAAAATTTACTATAGAAAAGGCAATCCCTGGCGTATTTAAAATTTGCGACAGTATAAAATTATTTTTTGAATAATTTACTGTAGAAAAGGCAATCCCTGGCGTAATTAAAATTTGCGACAGTCAAAAATTATTTTTTTGCAAAATTTACTATAGAAAAGGCAATCCCTGGCGGCAATTAAAATTTGCAACAGTAAAAAATTATTTTTTGCAAAATTTACTATAGAAAAGGCAATACCTGGCGTATTTAAAATTTGCGACAGTAAAAAATTATTTTTTGCAAAATTTACTATAAAAAAGGCAATCCCTGGCGCAATTAATATTTGCGACAGTATAAAATTATTTTTTGAAAAATTTACTATAGAAAAGGCAATCCCTGGCGCAATTAAAACTTGCGACAGTAAAAAATTATTTTTTGTAAAATTTACTGTAGAAAAGGCAATCCCTGGCGCAATTAAAATTTGCGACAGTAAAAAATTAATTTTTGAAAAATTTACTATAGAAAAGGCAATCCCTGGCGCAATTAAAATTTGCGACAGTAAAAAATTATTTTTTGCAAAATTTACTGTAGAAAAGGCAATCCCTGGCGCAATTAAAATTTGCGACAGTAAAAAATTAATTTTTGAAAAATTTACTATAGAAAAGGCAATCCCTGGCGCAATTAAAATTTGCGACAGTAAAAAATTATTTTTTGCAAAATTTACTGTAGAAAAGGCAAATCCCTGGCGCAATTAAAATTTCTACAGAAAAAAATTATTTTTTGCAAAATTTACTATAGAAAAGGCAATCCCTGGCGTATTTAAAATTTGCGACAGTAAAAAATTATTTTTTGCAAAATTTACTATAGAAAAGGCAATCCCTGGCGCAATTAAAATTTGCGACAGTATAAAATTATTTTTTGGAAAAATTTACTATAGAAAATGCAATCCCTGGCGCAATTAAAATTTGCGACAGTAAAAAATTATTTTTTGCAAAATTTACTATAGAAAAGGCAATCCCTGGCGTATTTAAAATTTACGACAGTAAAAAATTATTTTTTGCAAAATTTACTGTAGAAAAGGCAATCCCTGGCGCAATTAAAATTTGCGACATTAGAAAATTATTTTTTTGAAAAATTTACTATAGAAAAGGCAATCCCTGTCGTAATTAAAATTTGCGACAGTAAAAAATTAATTTTTAAAACATTTACTATAGAAAAGGCAAACACTGGCGCAATTAAAATTTGCGACAGTAAACAATTATTTTTTGAATAATTTACTATAGAAAAGGCAATCCCTGGCGTATTTAAAATTTGCGACAGTAAAAAATTATTTTTTGCAAAATTTACTATAGAGAAGGCAATCCCTGGCGCATTTAAAATTTGCGACAGTATAAAATTATTTTTTTAAAAAATTTACTATAGAAAAGGCAATACCTGGCGCAATTAAAACTTGCGACAGTAAAAAATTATTTTTTGTAAAATTTACTATAGAAAAGGCAATCCCTGGCGTAATTAAAATTTGCGACAGTAAAAAATTATTTTTTGAAAAATTTACTGTAGAAAAGGCAATCCCTGGCGCAATTAAAATTTGCGACAGTAGAAAATTATTTTTTGAAAAATTTACTGTAGAAAAGGCAATCCCTGGCGCAATTAAAATTTGCGACAATAGAAAATTATTTTTTGAAAAATTTACTGTAGAAAAGGCAATCCCTGGCGTAATTAAAATTTTCGACAGTAAAAAATTATTTTTTGCAAAATTTACTATAGAAAAGGCAATCCATGGCGTAATTAAAATTTGCGACAGTATAAAATTAATTTGTGAAAAATTTACTATAGAAAAGGCAATCCCTGGCGTATTTAAAATTTGCGACAGTAAAAAATTAATTTTTGAAAAATTTACTGTAGAAAAGGAAATCCCTGGCGTATTTAAAATTTGCGACAGTATAAAATTATTTTTTGAATAATTTACTATAGAAAAGGCAATCCCTGGCGCAATTAAAATTTGCGACAGTAAAAAATTATTTTTTGAATAATTTACTATAGAAAAGACAATCCCTGGCGTAATTAAAATTTGCGACAGTAGAAAATTAATTTGTGAAAAATTTACTGTAGAAAAGGCAATCCCTGGCGCAGTTAAAATTTGCGACAGTAGAAAATTAATTTGTGAAAAATTTACTATAGAAAAGGCAATCCCTGGCGGATTTAAAATTTGCGACAGAAAAAAATTATTTTTTGAATAATTTACTATAGAAAAGGCAATCCCTGGCGCAATTAAAATTTGTGACAGTAAAAAATTTTTTTTTGAATAATTTACTATAGAAAAGGCAATACCTGGAGCAATTAAAATTTGCGACAGTAAAAAATTAATTTGTGAAAAATTTACTATAGAAAAGGCAATCCCTGGCGTATTTAAAATTTGCGACAGTAATAAATTAATTTTTGAAAAATTTACTGTAGAGAAGGCAATCCCTAGCGTATTTAAAATTTGCGACAGTAAAAAATTAATTTTTGAAAAATTTACTATAGGAAAGGCAATCCCTGGCGTATTTAAAATTTGCGACAGTATAAAATTAGTTTTTGAATAATTTACTATAGAAAAGTCAATCCCTGGCGCAATTACAATTTGCGACAGTAGAAAATTATTTTTTGAAAAATTTACTGTAGAAAAGGCAATCCCTGGCGTAATTAAAATTTTGGACAGTAAAAAATTATTTTTTGCAAAATTTACTATAGAAAAGGCAATCCCTGGCGTAATTAAAATTTGCGACAGTATAAAATTAATTTGTGAAAAATTTACCATAGAAAAGGCAATCCTGGGGTATTTAAAATTTGCGACAGTAAAAAATTAATTTTTGAAAAATTTACTGTAGAAAAGGCAATCCCTGGCGTATTTAAAATTTGCGACAGTAAAAAATTAATTTTTGAAAAATTTACTATAGAAAAGGCAATCCCTGGCGTATTTAAAATTTGCGACAGTATAAAATTATTTTTTGAATAATTTACTATAGAAAAGGCAATCCGTGGCGCAATTAAAATTTGCGACAGTAAAAAATTAATTTTTAAAACATTTACTATAGAAAAGGCAAACACTGGCGCAATTAAAATTTGCGACAGTAAACAATTATTTTTTGAATAATTTACTATAGAAAAGGCAATCCCTGGCGTATTTAAAATTTGCGACAGTAAAAAATTATTTTTTGCAAAATTTACTATAGAGAAGGCAATCCCTGGCGCATTTAAAATTTGCGACAGTATAAAATTATTTTTTTAAAAAATTTACTATAGAAAAGGCAATACCTGGCGCAATTAAAACTTGCGACAGTAATAAATTATTTTTTGTAAAATTTACTATAGAAAAGGCAATCCCTGGCGTAATTAAAATTTGCGACAGTAAAAAATTATTTTTTGAAAAATTTACTGTAGAAAAGGCAATCCCTGGCGCAATTAAAATTTGCGACAGTAGAAAATTATTTTTTGAAAAATTTACTGTAGAAAAGGCAATCCCTGGCGCAATTAAAATTTGCGACAGTAAAAAATTATTTTTTGATAAATTTACTATAGAAAAGGCAATACCTGACGTAATTATAATTTTCGACAATAAAAAATAAATTTTTGAAAAATTTACTATAGAAAAGGCAATCCCTGGCGCAATTAAAATTTGCGACAGTAAAAAATTAAATTTTGAAAAATCTACTATAGAAAAGGCATTCCCTATCATATTTAAAATTTGCGACAGTAAAAAATTATTTTTTGAAAAATTTACTATAGAAAAGGCAATCCCTGGCGCAATTAAAATTTGCGACAGTAAAAAATTATTTTTTGAATAATTTACTATAGCAAAGGCAATCCCTGGCGCAATTAAAATTTGCGACAGTATAAAATTAAATTTTGAAAAATTTATTATAGAAAAGGCAATCCCTGGCGTAATTAAAATTTGCGAGAGTATAAAATTATTTTTTGTAAATTTACTGTAGAAAAGGCAATCCCTGGCGCAATTAAAATTTGCGACAAAAAACTTATTTTTTGAAAAATTTACTGTAGAAAAGGATATCCCTGGCGCGATTAAAACTTGTGACAGTAGAAAATTATTTTTTGAAAAATCTACTGTAGAAAAGTCAATCCCTGGCGCTATTATAATTTTCGACAATAAAAAATTAATTTTTGAAAAATTTACTATAGAAAAGGCAATCCCTGGCGCAATTAAAATTTGCGACAGTAAAAAATTAAATTTTGAAAAAATCTACTATAGAAAAGGCATTCCCTGTCATATTTTAAATTTGCGACAGTAAAAAATTATTTTTTGAAAAATTTACTATAGAAAAGGCAATCCCTGGCGTAATTAAAATTTGCGACAGTAAAAAATTATTTTTTGAAAAATTTACTATAGAAAGGCAAACCTTTGCGCAATTAAAATTTGCGACAGTAGAAAATTATTTTCTTGAAAAATTTACTGTAGAAAAGGCAATCGCTGGCGCAATTAAAATTAGCGACAGTAAAAAATTAAATTTTGAAAAATCTACTATAGAAAAGGCAATACTGGCGCAATTAAAATTTGCGACAGTAAAAAAATATTTTTTGAATAATTTACTATAGAAAAGGCAATCCCTGGCGTATTTAAAATTTGCGACAGTAAAAAATTAATTTGTAAAAAATTTACTATAGAAAAGGCAATCCCTGGCGCAATTAAAACTTGCGACAGTAAAAAATTAATTTTTGTAAAATTTTCTATAGAAAAGGCAATCCCTGGCGTAATTAAAATTTGCCACAATAGAAAATTAATTTGTGAAAAATTTACTGTCGAAAACGCAATATCTGGCGTAATTAAAATTTGCGACAGTAGAAAATTAATTGTGAAAAATTTACTATAGAAAAGGCAATCCCTGGCGCAATTAAAATTTGCGACAGTAGAAAATAATTTTTTGAAAAATTTACTGTAGAAAAGGCAATCCCTGGCGCAATTAAAATTTGCGACAGCAAAAATTATTTTTTGAATAATTTACTATAGAATAGGCAATCCCTGCCGGATTTAAAATTTGCGACACTAAAAAATTAATTTGTGAAAAATTTAATATAGAAAAGACAATCCCTGGCGTAATTATAATTTGCGACAGTAAAAAATTAATTTGTAAAAAATTTACTATAGAAAAGGCAATCCCTGGCGCAATTAAAACTTGCGACAGTAAAAAATTAATTTTTGTAAAATTTTCTATAGAAAAGGCAATCCCTGGCGTAATTAAAATTTGCGACAATAGAAAATTAATTTGTGAAAATTTACTGTCGAAAACGCAATATCTGGCGTAATTAAAATTTGCGACAGTAGAAAATTAATTTGTGAAAAATTTACTATAGAAAAGGCAATCCCTGGCGCAATTAAAATTTGCGACAGTAGAAAATAATTTTTTGAAAAATTTACTGTAGAAAAGGCAATCCCTGGCGCAATTAAAATTTGCGACAGCAAAAATTATTTTTTGAATAATTTACTATAGAATAGGCAATCCCTGACGGATTTAAAATTTGCGACAGTAAAAAATTAATTTGTGAAAAATTTACTATAGAAAAGGCGCAATTAAAATTTGCGACAGTAAAAAAATTATTTTTTGAAAAATTTACTGTAGAAAAGGCAATCCCTGGCGCAATTAAAATTTGCGACAGTAAAAAAATTATTTTTTGCAAAATTTACTATAGAAAAGACAATCCCTGGCGTAATTATAATTTGCGACAGTAAAAAATTAATTTGTAAAAAATTTACTATAGAAAAGGCAATCCCTGGCGCAATTAAATTTGCGACAGTAAAAAATTAATTTTTGAAAAAATTACTATAGAAAAGGCAAATCCCTGGCGTAATTAAAATTTTCGACAATAAAAAATAAATTTTTGAAAAATTTACTGTAGAAAAGGCAATCCCTGGCGCAATTAAATTTGCGACAGTTAGAAAAATATTTTATGAAAAATTTACTGTAGAAAAGGCAATCCCTGACGTAATTAAAATTTGCGACAGGATAAAATTATTTTTTGTAAAATTTACTATAGAAAAGGCAAATCCCTGGCGTAATTAAAATTTTCGACAATAAAAAATAAATTTTTGAAAAATTTACTGTAGAAAAGGCAATCCCTGGCGCAATTAAAATTTGCGACAGTAAAAAATTAAATTTTGAAAAATCTACTATAGAAAAGGCAATACCTGGCGCAATTAAAATTTGCGACAGTAAAAAAATATTTTTTGAATAATTTACTATAGAAAAGGCAATCCCTGGCGTAATTAAAATTTGCGACAGTAAAAAATTAATTTGTAAAAAATTTACTATAGAAAAGCAATCCCTGGCGCAATTAAAATTTGCGACAGTAAAAAATTAATTTTTGAAAAAATTACTATAGAAAAGGCAAATCCCTGGCGTAATTAAAATTTTCGACAATAAAAATAAATTTTTTAAAAATTTACTGTAGAAAAGGCAATCCCTAGCGCAATTAAAATTTGCGACAGTAAAAAATTAAATTTTGAAAAATATACTATAGAAAAGGCAATACCTGGCGCAATTAAAATTTGCGACAGTAAAAAAATTTTTTTGAATATTTTACTATAGAAAAGGCAATCCCTGGCGGATTTAAAATTTGCGACAGTAAAAAATTAATTCGTAAAAAATTTACTATAGAAAAGGCAATCCCTGGCGCAATTAAAACTTGCGACAGTAAAAAATTAATTTTTGTAAAAATTTTCTATAGAAAAGGCAATCCATGGTGTAATTAAAATTTGCGACAATAGAAAATTAATTTGTGAAAAATTTACTGTAGAAAAGGCAATCCCTGGCGCAATTAAAATTTGCGACAGTAAAAAATTATTTTTTGAAAAATTTACTGTAGAAAAGGCAATCCCTGGCGCAATTAAAATTTGCGACAGTTAAAAATTATTTTTTGCAAAATTTACTATAGAAAAGGCAATCCCTGTCGTAATTAAAATTTGCGACAGTATAAAATTATTTTTTGAATAATTTACTATAGAACAGGCAATCCCTGACGGATTTAAAATTTGCGACAGTTAAAAAATTAAATTTTGAAAATATACTATAGAAAAGGCAATACCTGGCGCAATTAAAATTTGCGACAGTAAAAATTTTTTTTTGAATATTTTACTATAGAAAAGGCAATCCCTGGCGGATTTAAAATTTGCGACAGTAAAAAATTAATTCGTAAAAAATTTACTATAGAAAAGGCAATCCCTGGCCGCAATTAAAACTTGCGACAGTAAAAAATTAATTTTTGAAAAATTTACTATAGAAAAGGCAATCCATGGCGTAATTAAAATTTGCGACAGTATAAAATTTTTTTTTGTAAAATTTACTGTAGAAAAGGCAATCCCTGGCGCAATTAAAATTTGCGACAGTAAAAAATTATTTTTTGAAAAATTTACTGTATAAAAAGGATATCCCTGGCGCAATTAAAATTGGCGACAGTAGAAAACTATTTTTTGAAAAATTTACTTTAGAAAGGCAATCCCTGGCACAATTAAAATATGCGACAGTAAAAAATTATTTTTTGAATAAATTACTATAGAAAAGGCAATCCCTGGCGGATTTAAAATTTGCGACAGTAAAAAATTAATTTGTGAAAAACTTACTATAGAAAATGCAATCCCTGGCGCAATTAAAACCTGCGACGGTAAAAAATTATTTTTTGTAAAATTTACTATAGAAAAGGCAATCCCTGGCATAATTAAAATTTGTGACAGTAGAAAATTAATTTGTGAAAAATATACTGTAGAAAGGGCAATCCCTGGAGTAATTAAAATTCGCGACAGTAGAAAATTAATTTGTGAAAAATTTACTATAGAAAAGGCAATCCCTGGCTTAATTAAAATTTGCGACAGTATAAAATTAATTTGTGAAAAATTTATTGTAGAAAAGGCAATCTCTGGCGCAGTTAAAATTTGCGACAGTAGAAAATTATTATTTGAAAAATTTACTGTAGAAAAGGCAATCCCTGGCGTAATTAAAATTTTCGACGGTATAAAATTATTTTTTGAATAATTTACTATAGAAATGGCAATCCCTGGCGTAATTAAAACTTGCGACAGTAAAAAATTAATTTTTGAAAAATTTACTATAGAAAAGGCTATCCCTGGCGCAATTAAAATTTGCGACAGTAAAAAATTATTTTTTGAATAATTTACTATAGAAAAGGCAATCCCTGGCGCAATTAAAATTTGCGACAGTAGAAAATTATTTTTTGAAAAATTTACTATAGAAAAGGCAATCCCTGGCGTAATTAAAACTGGCGACAGTAAAAAATTTTTTTTTGTAAAATTTACTGTAGAAAAGGCAATCCATGGCGCAATTAAAACTTGCGAAGGTAGAAAATTATATTTTGTAAAATTTACTGTAGAAAAGGCAATCCCTGGCGCAATTAAAATTTGCGACAGTAAAAAATTATTTTTTGAAAAATTTACTGTAGAAAAGGCAATCCCTGGCGCAATTAAAATTTGCGACAGTAAAAAATTATTTTTTGAATAATTTACTATAGAAAAGGCAATCCCTGGCGGATTTAAAATTTGCGACAGTAAAAAATTAATTTGTGAAAAATTTACTATAGAAAAGGCAATCCCTGTCGCACTTAAAATTTGCGACAGTATAAAATTATTTTTTGTAAAATTTACTGTAGAAAAGGCAATCCCTGGCGCAATTAAAATTTGCGACAGTAAAAAATTATTTTTTGAAAAATTTACTGTAGAAAAGGCAATCCCTGGCGCAATTAAAATTTGCGACAGTAGAAAATTATTTTTTGAAAAATTTACTGTAGAAAAGGCAATCCCTGGCGCAATTAAAATTTGCGACAGTAAAAAATTATTTTTTGAATAATTTACTATAGAAAAGGCAATCCCTGGCGGATTTAAAATTTGCGACAGTAAAAAATTAATTTGTGAAAAATTTACTATAGAAAAGGCAATCCCTGGCGCAATTAAAACTTGCGACAGTAAAAAATTATTTTTTGTAAAATTTACTATAGAAAAGGCAATCCCTGGCGTAATTAAAATTTGCGACAGTAAAAAATTAATTTGTGAAAAATTTACTGTAGAAAAGGCAATCCCTGGCGCAATTAAAATTTGCGACAGTAGAAAATTATTTTTTGAAAAATTTACTGTAGAAATGGCAATCCCTGGCGCAATCAAAATTTGCGACAGTAAAAAATTATTTTTTGAATAATTTACTATAGAAAAGGCAATCCCTGACGGATTTAAAATTTGCGACAGTAAAAAATTAATTTGTGAAAAATTTACTATAGAAAAGGCAATCCCTGGCGCAATTAAAATTTGCGACAGTAAACAATTATTTTTGGAAAAATTTACTATAGAAAATGCAATCCCTGGCGTAATTAAAATTTGCGACAGTAAAAAAAATTATTTTTTGAAAAATTTACTATACAAAAGGCAATCCCTGGCGTAATTAAAATTTTCGACAGTAAAAAATTAGTTTTTGAAAAATTTACTATCGAAAAGGCAATCCCTGGCGCAATTAAAATTTGCGACAGTAAAAAATTAAATTTTGAAAAATTTACTATAGAAAAGGCAATACCTGGCGTATTTAAAATTTGCGACAGTAAAAAATTATTTTTTGAAAAATTTACTATAGAAAAGGCAATCCCTGGCGTAATTAAAATTTGCGACTGTAAAAAATTAGTTTTTGAATAATTAACTATAGAAAAGGCAATCCCTGGCGTAATTAAAATTTGCGACAGTAAAAAATTATTTTTTGAAAAATTTACTATAGAAAAGGCAGTCCCTGGCGCAATTAAAATTTGTGACAGTAGAAAATTATTTTTTGAAAAATTTACTGTAGAAAAGGCAATCCCTGGCGTATTTAAAATTTGCGACAGTATAAAATTATTTTTTGAATAATTTACTATAGAAAAGGCAATCCCTGGCGCAATTAAAATTTGCGACAGTAGAAAACTATTTTTTGAAAAATTTACTGTAGAAAAGGTAATCCCTGGCGCAATTAAAACTTGCGACAGTAGAAAATTATTATTTGAAAAATTTACTGTAGAAAAGGCGATCCCTGGCGCTATTAAAATTTGCGACAGTAAAAAATTAATTTTTGAAAAAATTACTATAGAAAAGGCAATCCCTGGCGGATTTAAAATTTGCGACAGTAAAAAAATATTTTTGGAAAATTTACTGTAGAAAAGGCAATCCCAGGCGCAATGAAAATTTGCGACAATATAAATTTAAATTTTGAAAATTTACTATAGAAAATGCAATCCCTGGCGTAATTAAAATTTGCGACAGTAAAAAATTATTTTTTGAAAAATTTACTATAGAAAAGGCAATACCTGGCGTAATTAAAATTTTCGACAATAAAAAATTATTTTTTGTAAAATTTACTATAGAAAAGGTAATCCCTGGCGTAATTAAAATTTGCGACAGTAAAAAATTAATTTGTGAAAAATTTACTGTAGAAAAGGCAATCCCTGGCGCAATTAAAATTTGCGACAGTAGAAAATTATTTTTTGAAAAATTTACTGTAGAAATGGCAATCCCTGGCGCAATCAAAATTTGCGACAGTAAAAAATTATTTTTTGAATAATTTACTATAGAAAAGGCAATCCCTGACGGATTTAAAATTTGCGACAGTAAAAAATTAACTATAGAAAAGGCAATCCCTGGCGCAATTAAAATTTGCGACAGTAAACAATTATTTTTTGAAAAATTTACTATAGAAAATGCAATCCCTGGCGTAATTAAAATTTGCGACAGTAAAAAAATTATTTTTTGAAAAATTTACTATACAAAAGGCAATCCCTGGCGTAATTAAAATTTTCGACAGTAAAAAATTAGTTTTTGAAAAATTTACTATCGAAAAGGCAATCCCTGGCGCAATTAAAATTTGCGACAGTAAAAAATTAAATTTTGAAAAATTTACTATAGAAAAGGCAATACCTGGCGTATTTAAAATTTGCGACAGTAAAAAATTATTTTTTGAAAAATTTACTATAGAAAAGGCAATCCCTGGCGTAATTAAAATTTGCGACTGTAAAAAATTAGTTTTTGAATAATTAACTATAGAAAAGGCAATCCCTGGCGTAATTAAAATTTGCGACAGTAAAAAATTATTTTTTGAAAAATTTACTATAGAAAAGGCAGTCCCTGGCGCAATTAAAATTTGTGACAGTAGAAAATTATTTTTTGAAAAATTTACTGTATAAAAGGCAATCCCTGGCGTATTTAAAATTTGCGACAGTATAAAATTATTATTTGAAAAATATACTGTAGAAAAGGCGATCCCTGGCGCTATTAAAATTTGCGACAGTAAAAAATTAATTTTTGAAAAAATTACTATAGAAAAGGCAATCCCTGGCGGATTTAAAATTTGCGACAGTAAAAAAATATTTTTGGAAAATTTACTGTAGAAAAGGCAATCCTTGCCGGATTTAAAATTTGCGACAGTAAAAAATTAATTTGTGAAAAATTTAATATAGAAAAGGCAATCCCTGACGCAATTAAAATATGCGACAGTAAAAAATTATTTATTGAATAATTTACTATAGAAAAGGCAATCCCTGGCGTAATTAAAATTTTCGACAATAAAAAATAATTTTTTTAAAAATTTACTGTAGAAAAGGCAATCCCTAGCGCAATTAAAATTTGCGACAGTAAAAAATTAAATTTTGAAAAATATACTATAGAAAAGGCAATACCTGGCGCAATTAAAATTTGCGACAGTAAAAAAATTTTTTTGAATATTTTACTATAGAAAAGGCAATCCCTGGCGGATTTAAAATTTGCGACAGTAAAAAATTAATTCGTAAAAAATTTACTATAGAAAAGGCAATCCCTGGCGCAATTAAAACTTGCGACAGTAAAAAATTAATTTTTGTAAAATTTTCTATAGAAAAGGCAATCCATGGCGTAATTAAAATTTGCGACAATAGAAAATTAATTTGTGAAAAATTTACTGTAGAAAAGGCAATCCCTGGCGCAATTAAAATTTGCGACAGTAAAAAATTATTTTTTGAAAAATTTACTGTAGAAAAGGCAATCCCTGGCGCAATTAAAATTTGCGACAGTTAAAAATTATTTTTTGCAAAATTTACTATAGAAAAGGCAATCCCTGTCGTAATTAAAATTTGCGACAGTATAAAATTATTTTTTGAATAATTTACTATAGAAAAGGCAATCCCTGGCGTAATTAAAATTTGCGACAGTAAAAAATTAATTTTTGAAAAATTTACTATAGAAAAGGCAATCCATGGCGTAATTAAAATTTGCGACAGTATAAAATTATTTTTTGTAAAATTTACTGTAGAAAAGGCAATCCCTGGCGCAATTAAAATTTGCGACAGTAAAAAATTATTTTTTGAAAAATTTACTGTATAAAAAGGATATCCCTGGCGCAATTAAAATTGGCGACAGTAGAAAATTATTTTTTGAAAAATTTACTTTAGAAAGGCAATCTCTGGCGCAATTAAAATATGCGACATTAAAAAATTATTTTTTGAATAAATTACTATAGAAAAGGCAATCCCTGGCGGATTTAAAATTTGCGACAGTAAAAAATTAATTTGTGAAAAACTTACTATAGAAAATGCAATCCCTGGCGCAATTAAAACCTGCGACGGTAAAAAATTATTTTTTGTAAAATTTACTATAGAAAAGGCAATCCCTGGCATAATTAAAATTTGTGACAGTAGAAAATTGATTTGTGAAAAATATACTGTAGAAAAGGCAATCCCTGGAGTAATTAAAATTCGCGAGAGTAGAAAATTAATTTGTGAAAAATTTACTATAAAAAGGCAATCCCTGGCTTAATTAAAATTTGCGACAGTATAAAATTAATTTGTGAAAAATTTATTGTAGAAAAGGCAATCTCTGGCGCAGTTAAAATTTGCGACAGTAGAAAATTATTATTTGAAAAATTTACTGTAGAAAAGGCAATCCCTGGCGTAATTAAAATTTTCGACAGTATAAAATTATTTTTTGAATAATTTACTATAGAAATGGCAATCCCTGGCGTAATTAAAACTTGCGACAGTAAAAAATTAATTTTTGAAAAATTTACTATAGAAAAGGCTATCCCTGGCGCAATTAAAATTTGCGACAGTAAAAAATTATTTTTTGAATAATTTACTATAGAAAAGGCAATCCCTGGCGCAATTAAAATTTGCGACAGTAGAAAATTATTTTTTGAAAAATTTACTATAGAAAAGGCAATCCCTGGCGTAATTAAAACTTGCGACAGTAAAAAAATTTTTTTTGTAAAATTTACTGTAGAAAAGGCAATCCCTGGCGCAATTAAAACTTGCGACGGTAGAAAATTATATTTTGTAAAATTTACTGTAGAAAAGGCAATCCCTGGCGCAATTAAAATTTGCGACAGTAAAAAATTATTTTTTGAAAAATTTACTGTAGAAAAGGCAATCCCTGGCGCAATTAAAATTTGCGACAGTAAAAAATTATTTTTGAATAATTTACTATAGAAAAGGCAATCAATGGCGGATTTAAAATTTGCGACAGTAAAAAATTAATTTGTGAAAAATTTACTATAGAAAAGGCAATCCCTGTCGCACTTAAAATTTGCGACAGTATAAAATTATTTTTTGTAAAATTTACTGTAGAAAAGGCAATCCCTGGCGCAATTAAAATTTGCGACAGTAAAAAATTATTTTTTGAAAAATTTACTGTAGAAAAGGCAATCCCTGGCGCAATTAAAATTTGCGACAGTAGAAAATTATTTTTTGAAAAATTTACTGTAGAAAAGGCAATCCCTGGCGCAATTAAAATTTGCGACAGTAAAAAATTATTTTTTGAATAATTTACTATAGAAAAGGCAATCCCTGGCGGATTTAAAATTTGCGACAGTAAAAAATTAATTTGTGAAAAATTTACTATAGAAAAGGCAATCCCTGGCGCAATTAAAACTTGCGACAGTAAAAAAATATTTTTTGTAAAATTTACTATAGAAAAGGCAATCCCTGGCGTAATTAAAATTTGCGACAGTAAAAAATTAATTTGTGAAAAATTTACTGTAGAAAAGGCAATCCCTGGCGCAATTAAAATTTGCGACAGTAGAAAATTATTTTTTGAAAAATTTACTGTAGAAAAGGCAATCCCTGGCGCAATCAAAATTTGCGACAGTAAAAAATTATTTTTTGAATAATTTACTATAGAAAAGGCAATCCCTGACGGATTTAAAATTTGCGACAGTAAAAAATTAATTTGTGAAAAATTTACTATAGAAAAGGCAATCCCTGGCGCAATTAAAATTTGCGACAGTAGAAAATTATTTTTTGAAAAATTTACTGTAGAAAAGGCAATCCCTGGCGCAATTAAAATTTGCGACAGTAAAAAATTATTTTTGAATAATTTACTATAGAAAAGGCAATCCCTGGCGGATTTAAAATTTGCGACAGTAAAAAATTAATTTGTGAAAAATTTACTATAGAAAAGGCAATCCCTGTCGCACTTAAAATTTGCGACAGTATAAAATTATTTTTTGTAAAATTTACTGTAGAAAAGGCAATCCCTGGCGCAATTAAAATTTGCGACAGTAAAAAATTATTTTTTGAAAAATTTACTGTAGAAAAGGCAATCCCTGGCGCAATTAAAATTTGCGACAGTAGAAAATTATTTTTTGAAAAATTTACTGTAGAAAAGGCAATCCCTGGCGCAATTAAAATTTGCGACAGTAAAAAATTATTTTTTGAATAATTTACTATAGAAAAGGCAATCCCTGGCGGATTTAAAATTTGCGACAGTAAAAAATTAATTTGTGAAAAATTTACTATAGAAAAGGCAATCCCTGGCGCAATTAAAACTTGCGACAGTAAAAAATTATTTTTTGTAAAATTTACTATAGAAAAGGCAATCCCTGGCGTAATTAAAATTTGCGACAGTAAAAAATTAATTTGTGAAAAATTTACTGTAGAAAAGGCAATCCCTGGCGCAATTAAAATTTGCGACAGTAGAAAATTATTTTTTGAAAAATTTACTGTAGAAAAGGCAATCCCTGGCGCAATCAAAATTTGCGACAGTAAAAAATTATTTTTTGAATAATTTACTATAGAAAAGGCAATCCCTGACGGATTTAAAATTTGCGACAGTAAAAAATTAATTTGTGAAAAATTTACTATAGAAAAGGCAATCCCTGGCGCAATTAAAATTTGCGACAGTAGAAAATTATTTTTTGAAAAATTTACTGTAGAAAAGGCAATCCCTGGCGCAATTAAAATTTGCGACAGTAAAAAATTATTTTTTGAATAATTTACTATAGAAAAGGCAATCCCTGGCGGATTTAAAATTTGCGACAGTAAAAAATTAATTTGTGAAAAATTTACTATAGAAAAGGCAATCCCTGGCGCAATTAAAACTTGCGACAGTAAAAAATTATTTTTTGTAAAATTTACTATAGAAAAGGCAATCCCTGGCGTAATTAAAATTTGCGACAGTAAAAAATTAATTTGTGAAAAATTTACTGTAGAAAAGGCAATCCCTGGTGCAATTAAAATTTGCGACAGTAGAAAATTATTTTTTGAAAAATTTACTGTAGAAAAGGCAATCCCTGGCGCAATCAAAATTTGCGACAGTAAAAAATTATTTTTTGAATAATTTACTATAGAAAAGGCAATCCCTGACGGATTTAAAATTTGCGACAGTAAAAAATTAATTTGTGAAAAATTTACTATAGAAAAGGCAATCCCTGGCGCAATTAAAATTTGCGACAGTAAAAAATTATTTTTTGAAAAATTTACTATAGAAAATGCAATCCCTGGCGTAATTAAAATTTGCGACAGTAAAAAAATTATTTTTTGAAAAATTTACTATACAAAAGGCAATCCCTGGCGTAATTAAAATTTTCGACAGTAAAAAATTAGTTTTTGAAAAATTTACTATCGAAAAGGCAATCCCTGGCGCAATTAAAATTTGCGACAGTAAAAAATTAAATTTTGAAAAATTTACTATAGAAAAGGCAATACCTGGCGTATTTAAAATTTGCGACAGTAAAAAATTATTTTTTGAAAAATTTACTATAGAAAAGGCAATCCCTGGCGTAATTAAAATTTGCGACTGTAAAAAATTAGTTTTTGAATAATTAACTATAGAAAAGGCAATCCCTGGCGTAATTAAAATTTGCGACAGTAAAAAATTATTTTTTGAAAAATTTACTATAGAAAAGGCAGTCCCTGGCGCAATTAAAATTTGTGACAGTAGAAAATTATTTTTTGAAAAATTTACTGTAGAAAAGGCAATCCCTGGCGTATTTAAAATTTGCGACAGTATAAAATTATTTTTTGAATAATTTACTATAGAAAAGGCAATCCCTGGCGCAATTAAAATTGCGACAGAAAAAAATTATTTTTTGAATAATTTACTATAGAAAAGGCAATCCCTGGCGCAATTAAAATTTCCGACAGTATAAAATTAAATTTTGAAAAATTTACTATAGAAAAGGCAATCCCTGGCGTAATAAAAATTTGCGACAGTATAAAATTATTTTTTGTAAAATTTACTGTAGAAAAGGCAATCCCTGGCGCAATTAAAATTTGCTACAGTAAAAAACTATTTTTTGAAAAATTTTCTGTAGAAAAGGCAATCCCTGGCGCAATTAAAATTTGCGACAGTAGAAAATTATTTTTTGAAAAATTTACTGTAGAAAAGGCAATCCCTGGCGCAATTAAAATTTGCGACAGTAAAAAATTATTTTTTGAATAATTTAATATAGAAAAGGCAATCCCTGGCGGATTTAAAATTTGCGACAGTAAAAAATTAATTTGTGAAAAATTTACTATTGAAAGGCAATCCCTGGCGCAATTAAAACTTGCGACAGTAAAAAATTATTTTTTTGTAAAATTTACTATAGAAAAGGCAATCCCTGTCGTAATTAAAATTTGCGACATTAAAAAATTAATTTGTGAAAAATTTATTGTAGAAAAGGCAATCCCTGGCGGATTTAAAATTTGCGACAGTAGAAAATTATTTTTTGAAAAATTTACTGTAGAAAAGGTAATCCCTGGCGCAATTAAAACATGCGACAGTAGAAAATTATTTTTTGAAAAATTTACTGTAGAAAAGGCAATCCCTGGCGCTAATAAAATTTGCGACAGTAAAAAATTAATTTTTGAAAAAATTACTATAGAAAAGGCAATCCCTGGCGGATTTAAAATTTGCGACAGTAAAAAAATATTTTTTGAAAAATTTACTGTAGAAAAGGCAATCCCAGGCGCAATGAAAATTTGCGACAATATAAATTTAAATTTTGAAAATTTACTATAGAAAAGGCAATCCCTGGCGTAATTAAAATTTGCGACAGTAAAAAATTATTTTTTGAAAAATTTACTATAGAAAAGGCAATACCTGGCGTAATTAAAATTTTCGACAATAAAAAATAAATTTTTGAAAAATTTACTATAGAAAAGGCAATCCCTGGCGCAATTAAAATTTGCGACAGTAAAAAATTAAATTTTGAAAAATCTACTATAGAAAAGGCAATACCTGGCGCAATTAAAATTTGCGACAGTAAAAAAATATTTTTTGAATAATTTACTATAGAAAAGGCAATCCTTGCCGGATTTAAAATTTGCGACAGTAAAAATTAATTTGTGAAAAATATAATATAGAAAAGGCAATCCCTGACGCAATTAAATTATGCGACAGTAAAAAATTATTTATTGAATAATTTACTATAGAAAAGGCAATCCTGGCGGATTTAAAATTTGCGACAGTAAAAAATTAATTTGTGAAAAACTTACTATAGAAAATGCAATCCCTGGCGCAATTAAAACTTGCGACAGTAAAAAATTATTTTTTGTAAAATTTACTATAGAAAAGGCAATCCCTGGCGCAATTAAAATTTGGGACAGTAAAAAATTATATTTTGAAAAATTTACTGTAGAAAAGGCAATCCCTGGCGCAATTAAAATTTGCGACAGTAGAAAATAATTTTTTGAAAAATTTACTGTAGAAAAGGCAATCCCTGGCGCAATTAAAATTTGCGACAGCATATATTATTTTTTGTAAAATTAACTATAGAAAAGGCAATCCCTAGCGTAATAAAATTTGCGACAGTAAAAAATTAATTTGTGAAAAATTTACTGTAGAAAAGGCAATCCCTGGCGCAATTAAAATTTGCGACAGTAGAAAAATATTTTTTGAAAAATTTACTGTAGAAAAGGCAATCCCTGGCGCAATCAAAATTTGCGACAGTAAAAAATTATTTTTTGAATAATTTACTATAGAAAAGGCAATCCCTGGCGCAATTAAAATTTGCGACAGCAAAAATTATTTTTTGAATAATTTACTATAGAAAAGGCAATCCTTGCCGGATTTAAAATTTGCGACAGTAAAAAATTAATTTGTGAAAAATTTAATATAGAAAAGGCAATCCCTGACGCAATTAAAATATGCGACAGTAAAAAATTATTTATTGAATAATTTACTATAGAAAAGGCAATCCCTGGCGGATTTAAAATTTGCGACAGTAAAAAATTAATTTGTGAAAAATTTACTGTAGAAAAGGCAATCCCTGGCGCAATTAAAATTTGCGACAGTAGAAAAATATTTTTTGAAAAATTTACTGTAGAAAAGGCAATCCCTGGCGCAATCAAAATTTGCGACAGTAAAAAATTATTTTTTGAATAATTTACTATAGAAAAGGCAATCCCTGACGGATTTAAAATTTGAGACAGTAAAAAATTAATTTGTGAAAAATTTACTATAGAAAAGGCGCAATTAAAATTTGCGACAGTAAAAAATTATTTTTTGAAAAATTTACTGTAGAAAAGGCAATCCCTGGCGCAATTAAAATTTGCGACAGTAAAAAATTATTTTTCGCAAAATTTACTATAGAAAAGGCAATCCCTGGCGTAATTAAAATTTGCGACAGTATAAAATTATTTTTTGAATTATTTACTATAGAAAAGGCAATCCCTGGCGTAATTAAAATTTGCGACAGTAAAAAATTAATTTTTGAAAAATTTACTATAGAAAAGGCAATCCCTGGCGTAATTAAAATTTGCGACAGTATAAAATTATTTTTTGTAAAATTTACTGTAGAAAAGGCAATCCCTGGCGCAATTAAAATTTGCGACAGTAAAAAATTATTTTTTGAAAAATTTACTGTAGAAAAAGATATCCCTGGCGCAATTAAAATTGGCGACAGTAGAAAATTATTTTTTGATAAATTTACTTTAGAAAAGCAATCCCTGGCGCAATTAAAGTATGCGACAGTAAAAAATTATTTTTTGAATAATTTACTATAGAAAAGGCAATCCCTGGCGGATTTAAAATTTGCGACAGTAAAAAATTAATTTGTGAAAATCTTACTATAGAAAATGCAATCCCTGGAGCAATTAAAACTTGCGACAATAAAAAATTATTTTTTGTAAAATTTACTATAGAAAAGGCAATCCCTGGCATAATTAAAATTTGTGACAGTAGAAAATTAATTTGTGAAAAATTTACTATAGAAAAGGCAATCCTTGGCTTAATTAAAATTCGCGACAGTAGAAAATTAATTTGTGAAAAATTTACTATAGAAAAGGCAATCCCTGGCTTAATTAAAATTTGCGACAGTATAAAATTAATTTGTGAAAAATTTATTGTAGAAAAGGCAATCCCTGGCGCAATTAAAATTTGCGACAGTAGAAAATTATTTTTTGAAAAATTTACTGTAGAAAAGGCAATCCCTGGCGTAATTAAAATTTTCGACAGTATAAAATTATTTTTTGAATAATTTACTATAGAAATAGCAATCCCTGGCGTAATTAAAATTTGCGACAGTAAAAAATTAATTTTTGAAAAATTTACTATAGAAAAGGCTATCCCTGGCGCAATTAAAATTTGCGACAGTAAAAAATTATTTTTTGAAGAATTTACTATAGAAAAGGCAATACCTGGCGCAATTAAAATTTGCGACAGTAGAAAATTATTTTTTGAAAAATTTACTATAGAAAAGGCAATCCCTGGCGTAATTAAAACTTGCGACAGTAAAAAATTATTTTTTGTAAAATTTACTGTAGAAAAGGCAATCCCTGGCGCAATTAAAACTTGCGACAGTAGAAAATTATTTTTTGTAAAATTTACTGTAGAAAATGCAATCCCTGGCGCAATTAAAATTTGCGACAGTAAAAAATAATTTTTTTAAAAAATTACTGTAGAAAAGGCAATCCCTGGCGCAATTAAAATTTGCGACAGTAAAAAATTAAATTTTGAAAAATTTACTATAGAAAAGGCAATACCTGGCGTATTTAAAATTTGCGACAGTAGAAAATTATTTTTTGAAAAATTTACTATAGAAAAGGCAATCCCTGGCGTAATTAAAACTTGCGACAGTAAAAAATTATTTTTTGTAAAATTTACTGTAGAAAAGGCAATCCCTGGCGCAATTAAAACTTGCGACAGTAGAAAATTATTTTTTGTAAAATTTACTGTAGAAAAGGCAATCCCTGGCGCAATTAAAATTTGCGACAGTAAAAAATAATTTTTTGAAAAAATTACTGTAGAAAAGGCAATCCCTGGCGCAATTAAAACTTGCGACAGTAAAAAATTATTTTTTGTAAAATTTACTATAGAAAAGGCAATCCCTGGCGTAATTAAAATTTGCGACAGTAAAAAATTAATTTGTGAAAAATTTACTGTAGAAAAGGCAATCCCTGGCGCAATTAAAATTTGCGACAGTAGAAAATTATTTTTTGAAAAATTTACTGTAGAAAAGGCAATCCCTGGCGCAATCAAAATTTGCGACAGTAAAAAATTATTTTTTGAATAATTTACTATAGAAAAGGCAATCCCTGACGGATTTAAAATTTGCGACAGTAAAAAATTAATTTGTGAAAAATTTACTATAGAAAAGGCAATCCCTGGCGCAATTAAAATTTGCGACAGTAAAAAATTATTTTTTGAAAAATTTACTATAGAAAATGCAATCCCTGGCGTAATTAAAATTTGCGACAGTAAAAAAATTATTTTTTGAAAAATTTACTATACAAAAGGCAATCCCTGGCGTAATTAAAATTTTCGACAATAAAAAATTAGTTTTTGAAAAATTTACTATCGAAAAGGCAATCCCTGGCGCAATTAAAATTTGCGACAGTAAAAAATTATTTTTTGAAAAATTTACTATAGAAAAGGCAGTCCCTGGCGCAATTAAAATTTGTGACAGTAGAAAATTATTTTTTGAAAAAATTTACTGTAGAAAAGGCAATCCCTGGCTTATTTAAAATTTGCGACAGTATAAAATTATTTTTTGAATAATTTACTATAGAAAAGGCAATCCCTGGCGCAATTAAAATTTGCGACAGTAAAAAATTATTTTTTGAATAATTTACTATAGAAAAGGCAATCCCTGGCGTAATTAAAATTTGCGACAGTATAAAATTATTTTTTGTAAAATTTACTGTAGAAAAGGCAATCCCTGGCGCAATTAAAATTTGCTACAGTAAAAAACTATTTTTTGAAAAATTTTCTGTAGAAAAGGCAATCCCTGGCGCAATTAAAATTTGCGACAGTAGAAAATTATTTTTTGAAAAATTTACTGTAGAAAAGGCAATCCCTGGCGCAATTAAAAGTTGCGACAGTAAAAAATTATTTTTTGAATAATTTAATATAGAAAAGGCAATCCCTGGCGGATTTAAAATTTGCGACAGTAAAAAATTAATTTGTGAAAAATTTACTATTGAAAGGCAATCCCTGGCGCAATTAAAACTTGCGACATAAAAAATTATTTTTTTGTAAAATTTACTATAGAAAAGGCAATCCCTGTCGTAATTAAAATTTGCGACATTAAAAAATTAATTTGTGAAAAATTTATTGTAGAAAAGGCAATTCCTGGCGGATTTAAAATTTGCGACAGTAGAAAATTATTTTTTGAAAAATTTACTGTAGAAAAGGTAATCCCTGGCGCAATTAAAACTTGCGACAGTAGAAAATTATTTTTTGAAAAATTTACTGTAGAAAAGGCAATCCCTGGCGCTATTAAAATTTGCGACAGTAAAAAATTAATTTTTGAAAAAATTACTATAGAAAAGGCAATCCCTGGCGGATTTAAAATTTGCGACAGTAAAAAAATATTTTTTGAAAAATTTACTGTAGAAAAGGCAATCCCAGGCGCAATGAAAATTTGCGATAATATAAATTTAAATTTTGAAAATTTACTATAGAAAAGGCAATCCCTGGCGTAATTAAAATTTGAGACAGTAAAAATTATTTTTTGAAAAATTTACTATAGAAAAGGCAATACCTGGCGTAATTAAAATTTTCGACAATAAAAAATAAATTTTTGAAAAATTTACTATAGAAAAGGCAATCCCTGGCGCAATTAAAATTTGCGACAGTAAAAAATTAAATTTTCAAAAATCTACTATAGAATAGGCAATACCTGGCGCAATTAAAATTTGCGACAGTAAAAAAATATTTTTTGAATAATTTACTATAGAAAAGGCAATCCCTGGCGGATTTAAAATTTGCGACAGTAAAAAATTAATTTGTAAAAAATTTACTATAGAAAAGGCAATCCCTGGCGCAATTAAAATTTGCGACAGTAAAAAATTATTTTTTGAAAAATTTACTGTAGAAAAGGCAATCCCTGGCGCAATTAAAATTTGCGACAGTAGGAAATAATTTTTTGAAAAATTAACTGTAGAAAAGGCAATCCCTGGCGCAATTAAAATTTGCGACAGCAAAAATTATTTTTTGAATAATTTACTATAGAAAAGGCAATCCTTGCCGGATTTAAAATTTGCGACAGTAAAAAATTAATTTGTGAAAAATTTAATATAGAAAAGGCAATCCCTGACGCAATTAAAATATGCGACAGTAAAAAATTATTTATTGAATAATTTACTATAGAAAAGGCAATCCCTGGCGGATTTAAAATTTGCGACAGTAAAAAATTAATTTGTGAAAAACTTACTATAGAAAATGCAATCCCTGGCGCAATTAAAACTTGCGACAGTAAAAAATTATTTTTTGTAAAATTTACTATAGAAAAGGCAATCCCTGGCGCAATTAAAATTTGCGACAGTAAAAAATTATTTTTTGAAAAATTTACTGTAGAAAAGGCAATCCCTGGCGCAATTAAAATTTGCGACAGTAGAAAATAATTTTTTGAAAAATTTACTGTAGAAAAGGCAATCCCTGGCGCAATTAAAATTTGCGACAGCAAATATTATTTTTTGTAAAATTAACTATAGAAAAGGCAATCCCTAGCGTAATAAAATTTGCGACAGTAAAAAATTAATTTGTGAAAAATTTACTGTAGAAAAGGCAATCCCTGGCGCAATTAAAATTTGCGACAGTAGAAAAATATTTTTTGAAAAATTTACTGTAGAAAAGGCAATCCCTGGCGCAATCAAAATTTGCGACAGTAAAAAATTATTTTTTGAATAATTTACTATAGAAAAGGCAATCCCTGACGGATTTAAAATTTCAGACAGTAAAAAATTAATTTGTGAAAAATTTACTATAGAAAAGGCGCAATTAAAATTTGCGACAGTAAAAAATTATTTTTTGAAAAATTTACTGTAAAAAAGGCAATCCCTGGCGCAATTAAAATTTGCGACAGTAAAAAATTATTTTTCGCAAAATTTACTATAGAAAAGGCAATCCCTGGCGTAATTAAAATTTGCGACAGTATAAAATTATTTTTTGAATAATTTACTATAGAAAAGGCAATCCCTGGCGTAATTAAAATTTGCGACAGTAAAAAATTAATTTTTGAAAAATTTACTATAGAAAAGGCAATCCCTGGCGTAATTAAAATTTGCGACAGTATAAAATTATTTTTTGTAAAATTTACTGTAGAAAAGGCAATCCCTGGCGCAATTAAAATTTGCGACAGTAAAAAATTATTTTTTGAAAAATTTACTGTAGAAAAGGATATCCCTGGCGCAATTAAAATTGGCGACAGTAGAAAATTATTTTTTTAAAAATTTACTTTAGAAAAGCAATCCCTGGCGCAATTAAAGTATGCGACAGTAAAAAATTATTTTTTGAATAATTTACTATAGAAAAGGCAATCCCTGGCGGATTTAAAATTTGCGACAGTAAAAAATTAATTTGTGAAAATCTTACTATAGAAAATGCAATCCCTGGCGCAATTAAAACTTGCGACAGTAAAAAATTATTTTTTGTAAAATTTACTATAGAAAAGGCAATCCCTGGCATAATTAAAATTTGTGACAGTAGAAAATTAATTTGTGAAAAATTTACTATAGAAAAGGCAATCCTTGGCTTAATTAAAATTCGCGACAGTAGA
This sequence comes from Dioctria linearis, assembly GCA_963930735.1. NCBI lineage: Eukaryota > Metazoa > Arthropoda > Insecta > Diptera > Asilidae > Dioctria > Dioctria linearis. The sequence goes on from CAWVNZ010000671.1 coordinate 56,669, forward strand.
AAATTAATTTGTGAAAAATTTACTATAGAAAAGGCAATCCCTGGCTTAATTAAAATTTGCGACAGTATAAAATTAATTTGTGAAAAATTTATTGTAGAAAAGGCAATCCCTGGCGCAATTAAAATTTGCGACAGTAGAAAATTATTTTTTGAAAAATTTACTGTAGAAAAGGCAATCCCTGGCGTAATTAAAATTTTCGACAGTATAAAATTATTTTTTGAATAATTTACTATAGAAATAGCAATCCCTAACGTAATTAAAATTTGCGACAGTAAAAAATTAATTTTTGAAAAATTTACTATAGAAAAGGCTATCCCTGGCGCAATTAAAATTTGCGACAGTAAAAAATTATTTTTTGAAGAATTTACTATAGAAAAGGCAATCCCTGGCGCAATTAAAATTTGCGACAGTAGAAAATTATTTTTTGAAAAATTTACTATAGAAAAGGCAATCCCTGGCGTAATTAAAACTTGCGACAGTAAAAAATTATTTTTTTTTAAAATTTACTGTAGAAAAGGCAATCCCTGGCGCAATTAAAACTTGCAACAGTAGAAAATTATTTTTTGTAAAATTTACTGTAGAAAAGGCAATCCCTGGCGCAATTAAAATTTGCGACAGTAAAAAATAATTTTTTGAAAAAATTACTGTAGAAAAGGCAATCCCTGGCGCAATTAAAATTTGCGACAGTAAAAAATTAAATTTTGAAAAATTTACTATAGAAAAGGCAATACCTGGCGTATTTAAAATTTGCGACAGTAAAAAATTATTTTTTGAAAAATTTACTATAGAAAAGGCAATCCCTGGCGTAATTAAAATTTGCGACAGTAAAAAATTAGTTTTTGAATAATTAACTATAGAAAAGGCAATCCCTGGCGTAATTAAAATTTGCGACAGTAAAAAATTATTTTTTGAAAAATTTACTATAAAAAAAAGGCAATCCCTGGCGCAATTAAAATTTGTGACAGTAGAAAATTATTTTTTGAAAAATTTACTGTAGAAAAGGCAATCCCTGGCGTATTTGAAATTTGCGACAGTAAAAAATTAATTTTTGAAAAATTTACTATAGAAAAGGCGATCCCTGGCGTATTTAAAATTTGCGACAGTATAAAATTATTTTTTGAATAATTTACTATAGAAAAGGCAATCCCTGGCGCAATTAAAATTTGCGACAGTAAAAAATTATTTTTTGAATAATTTACTATAGAAAAGGCAATCCCTGGCGGATTTAAAATTTGCGACAGTAAAAAATTAATTTGTGAAAAATTTACTATAGACAATGCAATCCTTGGCGCAATTAAAACTTGCGACAGTAAAAAATTATTTTTTGTAAAATTTACTATAGAAAAGGCAATCCCTGGCGGATTTAAAATTTGCGACAGTAAAAAATTAATTTGTGAAAATTTACTAAATTAAAACTTGCGACAGTAAAAAATTATTTTTTAAAAAATTTTCTGTAGAAAAGACAATCCCTGGCGCAATTAAAATTTGCGACTGCAGAAAATTATTTTTTGAAAAATATACTGTAGAAAAGGCAATCCCTGGCGCAGTTAAAATTTGCGACAGTAAAAAATTATTTTTTGAAAAATTTACTATAGAAAAGGCAATCCCTGGCCTAATTAAAACTTGCGAGAGTAAAAAATTATTTTTTTAAAAGTTACTGTAGAAAAGGCAATCCCTGGCGCAATTAAAACTTGCGACAGTAGAAAATTATTTTTTGTAAAATTTACTGTAGAAAAGGCAATCCCTGGCGCAATTAAAATTTGCTACAGAAAAAAATTATTTTTTGAAAAATTTACTGTAGAAAATGCAATCCTTGGCGCAATTAAAATTTGCGACAGTAAAAAATTATTTTTTGAATAATTTACTATAGAAAAGGCAATCCCTGGCGGATTTAGAATTTGCGACAGTAAAAAATTAATTTTTGAAAAATTTATTGTAGAAAAGGCAATCCCTGGCGTAATTAAAATTTGCGACAGTAAAAAACTATTTTTTGCAAAATTTACTATAGAAAAGGCAATACCTGGCGCAATTAAAATTTGCGACAGTATAAAATTAATTTTTGAAAAATTTACTATAGAAAAGGCAATCCCCGGTGTAATTAAAATTTGCTACAGTAAAAAATTAATTTCTGAAAAATTTACTATAGAAAAGGCAATCCCTGGCGTAATTAAAATTTGCGACAGTTAAAAATTATTTTTTGAAAAATTTACTGTAGAAAGGGCAATCGCTGGCGCAATTAAAATTTGCGACATTAGAAAATTATTTTTTGAAAAATTTACTATACAAAAGGCAATCCCTGACGTAATTAAAATTTTCGACAGTAAAAAATTAATTTTTGACAAATTTACTGTAGAAAAGGTAATCCCGGGCGCAATTAAAACTTGCGACAGTAAAAAATTATGTTTTGTAAAATTTACTATAGAAAAGGCAATCCCTGGCGTAATTAAAATTTTCGACATTAAAAAATTATTTTTTGAAAAATTTACTGTAGAAAAGGTAATCCCTGGCGAAATTAAAACTTGCGACAGTAAAAAATTATTTTTTGTAAAATTTACTATAGAAAAGGCAATCCCTGGCGCAATTAAAATTTGCGACAGTAGAAAATTATTTTTTGAAAAATTTAATATAGAAAAGGCAATCCCTGGCGTAATTAAAACTTGCGACAGTAAAAAATTATTTTTTGTAAAATTTACTGTAGAAAAGGCAATCCCTGGCGCAATTAAAACTTGCGACAGTAGAAAATTATTTTTTGTAAAATTTACTGTAGAAAAGGCAATACCTGGCGCAATAAAAATTTGCTACATTAAAAAATTATTTTTTGAAAAATTTACTGTAGAAAAGGCAATCCCTGGCGCAATTAAAATTTGCGACAGTATAAAATAAATTTCTGAAAAATTTACTATAGAAAAGGCAATCCCCGGCGTAATTAAAATTTGCTACAGTAAAAAATTAATTTGTGAAAAATTTACTATAGAAAAGGCAATCCCTGGCGTAATTAAAATTTCCGACAGTAAAAAATAATTTTTTGAATAATTTACTATAGAAAAGGCAATCCCTGGCGGATTTAGAATTTGCGACAGTAAAAAATTAATTTTTGAAAAATTTACTGTAGAAAAGGCAATCCCTGGCGTAATTAAAATTTGCGACAGTAAAAAATTATTTTTTGCAAAATTTACTATAGAAAAGGCAATCCCTGGCGCAATTAAAATTTGCGACAGTATAAAATTAATTTTTGAAAAATTTACTAGAGAAAAGGCAATCCCCGGCGTAATTAAAATTTGCTACAGTAAAAAAATAATTTGTGAAAAATTTACTATAGAAAAGGCAATCCCTGGCGTAATTAAAATTTGCGACAGTAAAAAATTATTTTTTGAAAAATTGACTGTAGAAAGGGCAATCGCTGGCGCAATTAAAATTTGCGACAGTAGAAAATTATTTTTTGAAAAATTTACTATAGAAAAGGCAATCCCTGGCGTAATTAAAATTTTCGACAGTAAAAAATTAATTTTTGAAAAATTTACTGTAGAAAGGTAATCCCTGGCGCAATTAAAACTTGCGACAGTAAAAAATTATTTTTTGTAAAATTTACTATAGAAAAGGCAATCCCTGGCGTAATTAAAATTTTCGACATTAAAAAATTAATTTTTGAAAAATTTACTATAGAAAAGGTAATCCCTCGCGCAATTAAAACTTGCGACAGTAAAAAATTATTTTTTGTAAAATTTACTGTAGAAAAGGCAATCCATGGCGCAATTAAAATTTGCGACAGTAAAAAATAATTTTTTGCAAAATTTACTATAGAAATGGCAATCCCTGGCGTATTTAAAATTTGCGACAGTAAAAAATTAATTTTTGAAAAATTTACTATGTAAAAGGCAATCCCTGGCGCAATTAAAACTTGCCACAGTAAAAAATTATTTTTTGTAAAATTTACTATAGAAAAGGCAATCCCTGGCGCAATTAAAATTTGCGACAGTAAAAAATTATTTTTTGCAAAATTTACTATAGAAAAGGCAATCCCTGGCGTATTTAAAATTTGCGACAGTATAAAATTATTTTTTGAAAAATTTACTATAGAAAAGGCAATCCCTGGCGCAATTAAAATTTGTGACAGTAAAAAATTATTTTTTGCAAAATTTACTATAGAAAAGGCAATCCCTGGCGCAATTAAAATTTGCGACAGTAAAAAATTATTTTTTTCAAAATTTACTATAGAAGAGGCAATCCCTGGCGTATTTAAAATTGGCGAGAGTATAAAATTAATTTTTGAAAAATTTGCTATAGAAAAGGCAATCCCTGGCGCAATTAACATTTGCGACAGTAGAAAATTATTTTTTGAAGAATTTACTATAGAAAAGGCAAAATCTGGCGCAATTAAAATTTGCGACAGTAAAAAATTAATTTTTGAAAAATTTACTATAGAAAAGGCAATCCCTGGCGTATTTAAAATTTGCGACAGTAAAAAATTAATTTTTGAAAAATTTACTATATAAAAGGCAATACCTGGCGGATTTAAAATTTGCGACAGTAAAAAATTATTTTTTGAAAAATTTACTGTAGAAAAGGCAATCGCTGGCGCAATTAAAATTTGCGACAGTATAAAATTAAATTTTGAAAAATTTACTATAGAAAAGGCAATCCCTGGCGTAATTAAAATTTGCGACAGTAAAAAATTATTTTTTGAAAAATTTACTATATAAATGGCAATCCCTGGCGTAATTAAAATTTTCGACAGTAAAAAATTAATTTGTGAAAAATTTACTATAGAAAAGGCAATCCCTGGCGGATTTAAAATTTACTATAGAAGAGGCAATCCCTGGCGCAATTAAAACTTGCGACAGTAAAAAATTAATTTTTGAAAAATTTACTATAGAAAAGGCAATCCCTGGCGTAATTAAAATTTGCGACAGTAAAAAATTATTTTTTGAAAAATTTACTGTAGAAAAGGCAATCCCTGGCGCAATTAAAATTTGCGACAGTAGAAAATTATTTTTTGAAAATTTACTATAGAAAAGGCAATCACTGGCGCAATTAAAATTTGCGAGAGTAGAAAATTATTTTTTGAAAAATTTACTGTAGAAAAGGCAATCCCTGGCGTAATTAAAATTTTCGACAGTAAAAAATATTTTTTGCAAAATTTGCTATAGAAAAGGCAATCCATGGCGTAATTAAAATTTGCGACAGTATAAATTTAATTTGTGAAAAATTTACTATAGAAAAGGCAATCCCTGGCGTATTTAAAATTTGCGACAGTAAAAAATTAATCTTTGAAAAATTTACTGTAGAAAAGGCAATCCCTGGCGTATTTAAAATTTGCGACATTAAAAAATTAATTTTTGAAAATTTTACTATAGAAAAGGCAATCCCTGGCGTATTTAAAATTTGCGACAGTGTAAAATTATTTTTTGAATAATTTACTATAGAAAAGGCAATCCCTGGCGCAATTAAAATTTGCGACAGTAGAAAATTAATTTGTGAAAAATTTACTATAGAAAAGGCAATCAATCCCTGGCGGATTTAAAATTTGCGACAGTAAAAAATTAATTTTTGAAAAATTTACTATAGAAAAGGTAATCCCTGGCGTATTTAAAATTTGCGACAGTAAAAAATTAATTTTTGAAAAATTTACTATAGAAAAGGCAATCCCTGGCGGATTTAAAATTTGCGACAGTAAAAAATAATTTTTTGAAAAATTTACTGTAGAAAAGGCAATCCCTGGCGCAATTAAAATTTGCGACAGTATAAAATCAAATTTTGAAAAATTTACTATAGAAAAGGCAATCCCTGGCGTAAGTAAAATTTGCTACAGTAAAAAATTAATTTTTAAAAATTTACTATAGAAAAGGCAATCCCTGGCGTAATTAAAATTTTCGACAGTAAAAAATTAATTTTTGAAAAATTTACTATAGAAAAGGCAATCCCTGGCGCAATTAAAATTTGCGACAGTAAAAAATTAAATTTTGAAAAATTTACTATAGAAAAGGCAATCCCTGGCGTATTTAAAATTTGCGACAGTAAAAAATTATTTTTTGAAAAATTTACTATAGAAAAGGCAATCCCTGGCGTAATTAAAATTTGCGACAGTAACAAATTAGTTTTTGAACAATTTACTATAGAAAAGGCAATCCCTGGCGTAATTAAAATTTGCGACAGTAAAAAATTATTTTTTGAAAAATTTACTATAGAAAAGGCAAACCTTGGCGCAATTAAAATTTTCGACAGTACAAAATTATTTTTTCAAAAATTTACTGTAGAAAAGGCAATACCTGGCGTATTTAAAATTTGCGACAGTAAAAAATTAATTTTTGAAAAATTTACTATAGAAAAGGCAATCCCTGGCGTATTTAAAATTTGCGACAGTATAAAATTATTTTTTGAATAATTTACTATAGAAAAGGCAATCCCTGGCGCAATTAAAATTTGCGACAGTAAAAAATTATTTTTTGAATAATTTACTATAGAAAAGGCAATCCCTGGCGCAATTAAAATTTGCGACAGTATAATATTAAATTTTGAAAAATTTACTATAGAAAAGGCAATCCCTGGCGTAATTAAAATTTGCGACAGTATAAAATTATTTTTTGTAAAATTTACTGTAGAAAAGGCAATCCCTGGCGCAATTAAAATTTGCGACAGTAAAAAATTATTTTTTGAAAAATTTACTGTAGAAAAGGGTATCCCTGGTGCAATTAAAATTTGCGACAGTAGAAAATTATTTTTTGAAAAATTTACTGTAGAAAAGGCAGTCCCTGGCGCAATTAAAATTTGCGACAGTAGAAAATTATTTTTTGAATAATTTACTATAGAAAAGGCAATCCCTGGCGGATTTAAAATTTGCGACAGTAAAAAATTAATTTGTGAAAAATTTACTATAGAAAAGGCAATCCCTGGCGCAATTAAAATTTGCGACAGTAAAAAATAATTTTTTGAAAAATTTTCTATAGAAATGGCAATCTCTGGCGTATTTAAAATTTGCGACAGTAAAAAATTAATTTTTTAAAAATTTACGGTAGAAAAGGCAATCCCTGGCGGATTTAAAATTTGCGACAGTAAAAAATTATTTTTTGAAAAATTTACTGTAGAAAAGGTAATCCCTGGCGCAATTAAATTTGCGACAGTATAAAATTAAATTTTGAAAAATTTACTATAGAAAAGGCAATCCCTGGCGTAATTAAAATTTGCGACAGTAAAAAAATATTTTTTGAAAAATTTACTATAGAAAAGGCAATCCCTGGCGTAATTAAAATTTTCGACAGTAAAAAATTAATTTTTGAAAAATTTACTATAGAAAAGGCAATCCCTGGCGCAATTAAAATTTGCGACAGTAAAAAATTAAATTTTGAAAAATTTACTATAGAAAAGGCAATCCCTGGCGTATTTAAAATTTGCGACAGTAAAAAATTATTTTTTGAAAAATTTACTATAGAAAAGGCAATCCCTGGCGTAATTAAAATTTGCGACAGTAAAAAATTAGTTTTTGAATAATTTACTATAGAAAAGGCAATCCCTGTCGTAATTAAAATTTGCGACAGTAAAAAATTATTTTTTGAAAAATTTACTATAGAAAAGGCAATCCCTGGCGTAATTAAAATTTGCGACAGTATAAAATTATTTTTTGTAAAATTTACTGTAGAAAAGGATATCCCTGTCGCAATTAAAATTTGCGACAGTAGAAAATTATTTTTTGAAAAATTTACTGTAGAAAAGCAATCCCTGGCGCAATTAAAATTTGCGACAGTAAAAAATTATTTTTTGAATAATTTACTATAGAAAAGGCAATCCCTGTCGGATTTAAAATTTGCGACAGTAAAAAATTATTTTTTGAATAATTTACTATAGAAAAGGAACTCCCTGGCGCAATTAAAATTTGCGACAGTAAAAAATATTTTTTTGAATAATTTACTATAGAAAAGGCAATACCTGGCGCAATTAAAATTTGCGACAGTAAAAAATTAATTTGTGAAAAATTTACTATAGAAAAGGCAATCCCTGGCGTATTTAAAATATGCGACAGTAAAAAATTATTTTTTGAAAAATTTACTGTAGAAAAGGCAATCCCTGGCGTATTTAAAATTTGCGACAGTAAAAAATAAATTTTTGAAAAATTTACTATAGAAAAGGCAATCCCTGGCGTATTTAAAATTTGCGACAGTATAAAATTATTTTTTGAATAATTTACTATAGAAAGGCAATCCCTGGCGCAATTAAAATTTGCGAGAGTAGAAAATTATTTTTTGAAAAATTGACTGTAGAAAAGGCAATCCCTGGCGTAACTAAAATTTTCGACAGTAAAAAATTATTTTTTGCATAATTTACTATAGAAAAGGCAATCCCTGGCGTAATTAAAATTTGCGACAGTATAAAATTAATTTGTGAAAAATTTACTATAGAAAAGGCAATCCCTGGCGTATTTAAAATTTGCGACAGTGTAAAATTATTTTTTGAATAATTTACTATAGAAAAGGCAATCCCTGGCGCAATTAAAATTTGCGAGAATAGAAAATTAATTTGTGAAAAATTTACTATAGAAAAGGCAATCCCTGGCGGATTTAAAATTTGCGACAGTAAAAAATTAATTTTTGAAAAATTTACTATAGAAAAGGCAATCCCTGGCGTATTTAAAATTTGCGACAGTAAAAAATTAAATTTTGAAAAATTTACTATAGAAAAGGCAATCCCTGGCGGATTTAAAATTTGCGACAGTAAAAAATTATTTTTTGAAAAATTTACTGTAGAAAAGGCAATCCCTGGCGCAATTAAAATTTGCGACAGTATAAAATTAAATTTTGAAAAATTTACTATAGAAAAGGCAATCCATGGCGCAATTAAAATTCGCGACAGTAAAAAATTATTTTTTGTAAAATTTACTATAGAAAAGGCAATCCCTGGCGCAATTAAAACTTGCGACAGTAAAAAATTAATTTTTGAAAAATTTACTATATAAAAGGCAATCCCTGGCGTATTTAAAATTTGCGACAGTAAAAAATTAATTTGTAAAAAATTTACTATAGAAAAGGCAATCCCTGGCGTATTTAAAATTTGCGAGAGTGTAAAATTATTTTTTGAATAATTTACTATAGAAAAGGCAATCCCTGGCGCAATTAAAATTTGCGAGAGTAGAAAATTAATTTGTGAAAAATTTACTATAGAAAAGGCAATCCCTGGCGGATTTAAAATTTGCGACAGTAAAAAATTAATTTTTGAAAAATTTACTATAGAAAAGGCAATCCCTGGCGTATTTAAAAATTGCGACAGTAAAAAATTAAATTTTGAAAAATTTACTATAGAAAAGGCAATCCCTGACGGATTTAAAATTTGCGACAGTAAAAAATTATTTTTTGAAAAATTTACTGTAGAAAAGGCAATCCCTGGCGCAATTAAAATTTGCGACAGTATAAAATTAAATTTTGAAAAATTTACTATAGAAAAGGCAATCCCTGGCGCAATTAAAATTTGCGACAGTAAAAAATTAATTTGTGAAAACTTTACTATAGAAAAGGCAATCCCTGGCGCAATTAAAACTTGCGACAGTAAAAAATTATTTTTTGTAAAATTAACTATAGAAAAGGCAATCCCTGGCGTAATTAAAATTTGCGACAGTAAAAAATTAATTTGTGAAAAAATTTACTGTAGAAAAGGCAATCCCTGGCGCAATTAAAATTTGCGACAGTAGAAAATTATTTTTTGAAAAATTTACTGTAGAAGAGGCAATCCCTGGCATAATTAAAATTTTCGACAGTAAAAAACTATTTTTTGCAAAATTTACTATAGAAAAGGCAATCCCTGGCGTAATTAAAATTTTCGACAGTAAAAAATTAATTTTTGAAAAATTTACTATAGAAAAGGCAATCCCTGGCGCAATTAAAATTTGCGACAGTAAAAAATTAATTTTTGAAAAATTTACTATAGAAAAGGTTATCCCTGGCGCAATTAAAATTTGCGACAGTAAAATATTATTTTTTGAATAATTTACTATTGAAAAGGCAATCCCTGGCGCAATTAAAATTTGCGACCGTATAAAATTAAATTTTGAAAAATTTACGATAGAAAAGGCAATCCCTGGCGTAATTAAAATTTGCGACAGTATAAAATTATTTTTTGTAAAATTTACTGTAGAAAAGGCAATCCCTGGCGTAATTAAAATTTGCGATAGTAAAAAATTATTTTTTGAAAAATTTACTGTAGAAAAGGATATCCCTGGTGCAATTAAAATTTGCGACAGTAGAAAATTATTTTTTGAAAAATTTACTGTAGAAAAGGCAATCCCTGGCGCAATTAAAATTTGCGACAGTAAAAAATTATTTTTTGAAAAATTTACTTTAGAAAAAGCAATCCCTGGCGGATTTAAAATTTGCGACAGTAAAAAATTAATTTGTGAAAAATTTACTATAGAAAAGGCAATCCCTGTCGCAATTAAAACTTGCGACAGTAAAAAATTATTTTTTGTAAAATTTACTATAGAAAATGCAATCCCTGGCGTAATTAAAATTTGCGAGAGTAAAAAATTAATTTGTGAAAAATTTACTGTAGAAAAGGCAATCCCTGGCGCAATTAAAATTTGCGACAGTAGAAAATTATTTTTTGAAAAATTTACTGTAGAAAAGGCAATCCCTGGCGCAATCAAAATTTGCGACGGTAAAAAATTATTTTTTGAATAATTTACTATAGAAAAGGCAATCCTTGGCGCATTTAAAATTTGCGACAGTAAAAAATCAATTTGTGAAAAATTTACTATAGAAAAGGCAATCCCTGGCGCAATTAAAATTTGTGACAGTAAAAAACTATTTTTTGAAAAATTTACTATAGAAAAGGCAATCCCTGGCGTATTTAAAATTTGCGACAGTAAAAAATTAATTTTTGAAAAATTTACTGTAGAAAAGGCAATCCCTGGCGGATTTAAAATTTGCGACAGTAAAAAATTATTTTTTGAAAAATTTACTGTAGAAAAGGCAATCCCTGGCGCATTTAAAATTTGCGACATTAAAAAATTAATTTTTGAAAATTTACTATAGAAAAGGCAATCCCTGGCGTATTTAAAATTTGCGACAGTATAAAATTATTTTTTGAATAATTTACTATAGAAAAGGCAATCCGTGGCGCAATTAAAATTTGCGACAATAGAAAATTAATTTGTGAAAAATTTACTATAGAAAAGGCCATCCCTGGCGGATTTAAAATTTGCGACAGTAAAAAATTAATTTCTGAAAAATTTACTATAGAAAAGGCAATCCCTGGCGTATTTAAAATTTGCGACAATAAAAAATTAATTTTTGAAAAATTTACTATAGAAAAGGCAATCCCTGGCGTATTTAAAATTTCCGAGAGTAAAAAATTAATTTTTGAAAAATTTACTGTAAAAAAGGCAATCCCTGGCGGATTTAAAATTTGCGACAGTAAAAAATTATTTTTTGAAAAATTTACTGTAGAAAAGGCAATCCCTGGCGCAATTAAAATTTGCGACAGTATAAAATTAAATTTTGAAAAATTTACTATAGAAAAGTCAATCCCTGGCGTAATTAAAATTTGCGATAGTAAAAAAATATTTTTTGAAAAATTTACTATAGAAAAGGCAATCCCTGGCGTAATTAAAATTTTCGACAGTAAAAAATTAATTTTTGAAAAATTTACTATATAAAAGGCAATCCCTGGCGCAATTAAAATTTGCGACAATAAAAAATTAAATTTGGAAAAATTTACTATAGAAAAGGCAAACCCCCTGCGTATTTAAAGTTTGCGACAGTAAAAAATTATTTTTTGAAAAATTTACTATAGAAAAGGCAATCCCTGGCGTAATTAAAATTTGCGACAGTAAAAAAATAGTTTTTGAATAATTTACTATAGAAAATGCAATACCTGGCGTAATTAAAATTTGCGACAGTAAAAAATTATTTTTTGAAAAATTTAATATAGAAAAGGCAATCCCTGGCACAATTAAAATTTGCGACAGTAGAAAATTGGCACAATTAAAATTTGCGACAGTAGAAAATTATTTTTTGAAAAATTTACTGTAGAAAAGGCAAACCCTGGCGTATTTAAAATTTGCGACAGTAAAAAATTAATTTTTGAAAAATTTACTATAGAAAAGGTAATCCCTGGCGGATGTAAAATTTGCGACAGTATAAAATTATTTTTTGTAAAATTTACTGTAGAAAAGGCAATCCCTGGCCCAATTAAAATTTGCGACATTAAAAAAGTATTTTTTGAAAAATTTACTGTAGAAAAGGATATCCCTGTCGCAATTAAAATTTGCGACAGTAGAAAATTATTTTTTGAAAAATTTACTGTAGAAATGGCAATCCCTGGCGCAATTAAAATTTGCGACAGTAAAAAATTATTTTTTGAATAATTTACTATAGAAAAGGTAATCCCTGGTGGATGTAAAATTTGCGACAGTAAAAAATTAATTTGTGAAAAATTTACTATAGAAAATGCAATCCCTGGCGCAATTAAAACTTGCGACAGTAAAAAATAATTTTTAGTAAAATTTACTATAGAAAAGGCAATCCCTTTCGTAATTAAAATTTGCGACAGTAGATAATTAATTTGTGAAAAATTTACTGTAGAAAAGGCAATCCCTGGCGTAATTAAAATTTGCGACAATAGAAAATTAATTTGTGAAAAATTTACTATAGAAAAGGCAATCCATGGCGTAATTAAAATTTGCGACAGTATAAAATTATTTTTTGTAAAATTTACTGTAGGAAAGGCAATACCTGGCGCAATTAAAATTTGCGACAGTAAAAAATAATTTTTTGAAAAATTTACTGTAGAAAAGGATATCCCTGTCGCAATTAAAATTTGCGACAGTAGAAAATTATTTTTTGAAAAATTTACTGTAGAAATGGCAATCCCTGGCGCAATTAAAATTTGCGACAGTAAAAAATTATTTTTTGAATAATTTACTATAGAAAAGGCAATCCCTGGCGGATTTAAAATTTGCGACAGTAAAAAATTAATTTGTGAAAAATTTACTATAGAAAATGCAATCCCTGGCGCAATTAAAACTTGCGACAGTAAAAAATTATTTTTTGTAAAATTTACTATAGAAAAGGCAATCCCTTTCGTAATTAAAATTTGCGACAGTAGAAAATTAATTTGTGAAAAATTTACTGTAGAAAAGGCAATCCCTGGAGCAATTAAAATTTGCGACCGTATAAAATTAAATTTTGAAAAATTTACTATAGAAAAGGCAATCCCTGGCGTAATTAAAATTTGCGACAGTATAAAATTATTTTTTGTAAAATTTACTGTAGAAAAGGCAATCCCTGGCGCAATTAAAATTTGCGACAGTAAAAAATTATTTTTTGAAAAATTTACTGTAGAAAAGGATATCCCTGGTGCAATTAAAATTTGCGACAGTAGAAAATTATTTTTTGAAAAATTTACTGTAGAAAAGGCAATCCCTGGCGCAATTAAAATTTGCGACAGTAAAAAATTATTTTTTGAATAATTTACTTTAGAAAAAGCAATCCCTGGCGGATTTAAAATTTGCGAAAAATTAATTTGTGAAAAATTTACTATAGAAAAGGCAATCCCTGTCGCAATTAAAAATTGCGACAGTAAAAAATTATTTTTTGTAAAATTTACTATAGAAAAGGCAATCCCTGGCGCAATTAAAATTTGCGAGAGTAAAAAATTAATTTGTGAAAAATTTACTGTAGAAAAGGCAATCCCTGGCGTAATTAAAATTTGCGACAGTAGAAAATTAATTTTTGAAAAATTTACTGTAGAAAAGGCAATCCCTGGCGGATTTAAAATTTGCGACAGTAAAAAAATTATTTTTTGAAAAATTTACTGTAGAAAAGGCAATCCCTGGCGCATTTAAAATTTGCGACATTAAAAAATTAATTTTTGAAAAATTTACTATAGAAAAGGCAATCCCTGGCGTATTTAAAATTTGGACAGTATAAAATTATTTTTTGAATAATTTACTATAGAAAAGGCAATCCCTGGCGCAATTAAAATTTGCGGCAGTAGAAAATTAATTTGTGAAAAATTTACTATAGAAAAGGCCATCCCTGGCGGATTTAAAATTTGCGACAGTAAAAAATTAATTTTTGAAAAATTTACTATAGAAAAGGCAATCCCTGGCGTATTTAAAATTTGCGACAATAAAAAATTAATTGTTGAAAAATTTACTATAAAAAAGGCAATCCCTGGCGTATTTAAAATTTGCGAGTGTAAAAAATTAATTTTTGAAAAATTTACTGTAAAAAAGGCAACCCCTGGCGGATTTAAAATTTGCGACAGTAAAAAATTATTTTTTGAAAAATTTACTGTAGAAAAGGCAATCCCTGGCGCAATTAAAATTTGCGACAGTATAAAATTAAATTTTGAAAAATTTACTATAGAAAAGGCAATCCCTGGCGTAATTAAAATTTGCGATAGTAAAAAAATATTTTTTGAAAAATTTACTATAGAAAAGGCAATCCCCGGCGTATTTAAAGCTTGCGACAGTAAAAAATTATTTTTTGAAAAATTTACTATAGAAAAGGCAATCCCTGGCGTAATTAAAATTTGCGACAGTAAAAAAATAGTTTTTGAATAATTTACTATAGAAAATGCAATACCTGGCGTAATTAAAATTTGCGACAGTAAAAAATTATTTTTTGAAAAATTTAATATAGAAAAGGCAATCCCTGGCACAATTAAAATTTGCGACAGTAGAAAATTATTTTTTGAAAAATTTACTGTAGAAAAGGCAAACCCTGGCGTATTTAAAATTTGCGACAGTAAAAAATTAATTTTTGAAAAATTTACTATAGAAAAGGCAATCCCTGGCGTATTTAAAATTTGCGACAGTATAAAATTATTTTTTGAATAATTACTGAAAAATTTACTATAGAAAAGGCAATCCCTGGCGCAATTAAAATTTGCGACAATAAAAAATTAAATTTGGAAAAATTTACTATAGAAAAGGCAATCCCTGGCGTATTTAAAGTTTGCGACAGTAAAAAATTATTTTTTGAAAAATTTACTATAGAAAAGGCAATCCCTGGCGCAATTAAAATTTGCGACAGTATAAAATTAAATTTTGAAAAATTTACAATAGAAAAGGCAATCCCTGGCGTAATTAAAATTTGCGACAGTATAAAATTATTTTTTGTAAAATTTACTGTAGAAAAGGCAATCCCTGGCCCAATTACAATTTGCGACAGTAAAAAAGTATTTTTTGAAAAATTTACTGTAGAAAAGGATATCCCTGTCGCAATTAAAATTTGCGACAGTACAAAAATATTTTTTGAAAAATTTACTGTAGAAAAGGATATCCCTGTCGCAGTTAAAATTTGCGACAGTAGAAAATTATTTTTTGAAAAATTTACTGTAGAAATGGCAATCCCTGGCGCAATTAAAATTTGCGACAGTAAAAAATTATTTTTTGAATAATTTACTATAGAAAAGGCAATCCCTGGCGGATTTAAAATTTGCGACAGTAAAAAATTAATTTGTGAAAAATTTACTATGGAAAATGCAATCCCTGGCGCAATTAAAACTTGCGACAGTAAAAAATAATTTTTTGTAAAATTTACTATAGAAAAGGTAATCCCTGGCGTGATTAAAACTTGCGACAGTAAAAAAATTATTTTTTGTAAAATTTACTGTAGAAAAGGCAATCCCTGGCGCAATTAAAATTTGCGACAGTAGAATATTATTTTTTGTAAAATTTACTGTAGAAAAGGCAATCCCTGGCGCAATTAAAATTTGCGACAGTAAAAAATTATTTTTTGAAAAATTTACTGTAGAAAAGGCAATCCCTGGCGCAATTAAAATTTGCGACAGTAAAAAATTATTTTTTGAATAATTTACTATAGAAAAGGCAATCCCTGGCGGATTTAAAATTTGCGACAGTAAAAAATTAATTTTTGAAAAATTTACTATAGAAAAGCCAATCCCTGGCGCAATTAAAATTTGCGACAGTATAAAATTATTTTTTGACATATTTACTATAGAAAAGGCAATCCCTGGCGCAATTAAAACTTGTGAAAGTAAAAAACTATTTTTTGTAAAATTTACTGTAGAAAAGGCAATCCCTGGCGCAATTAAAATTTGCGACAGTAAAAAATTATTTTTTGCAAAATTTACTATAGAAAATGCAATCCCTGGCGTATTTAAAATTTGCGACAGTAAAAAATTATTTTTTGCTAAATTTACTATAGAAAAGGCAATCCCTGGCGCAGTTAAAATTTGTGACAGTAAAAAATTATTTTTTGCAAAATTTACTATAGAAGTGGCAATCCCTGGCGTATTTAAAATTTGCGACAGTATAAAATTAATTTTTGTAAAATTTACTGTAGAAAAGGCAATCCCTGGCGCAATTAAAATTTGCGACAGTAAAAAATTAATTTTTGAAAAATTTACTATAGAAAATGCAATCCCTGGCGTATTTAAAATTTGCGACAGTAAAAAATTATTTTTTGCTAAATTTACTATAGAAAAGGCAATCCCTGGCGCAGTTAAAATTTGTGACAGTAAAAAATTATTTTTTGCAAAATTTACTATAGCAGAGGCAATCCCTGGCGTATTTAAAATTTGCGACAGTATAAAATTAATTTTTGTAAAATTTACTGTAGAAAAGGCAATCCCTGGCGCAATTAAAATTTGCGACAGTAAAAAATTAATTTTTGAAAAATTTACTATAGAAAAGCAAACCCTGGCGCAATTAAAATTTGCGACAGTAAAAAATTATTTTTTGCTAAATTTACTATAGAAAAGGCAATCCCTGGCGCAGTTAAAATTTGCGACAGTAAAAAATTATTTTTTGCAAAATTTACTATAGAAGAGGCAATCCCTGGCGTAATTAAAATTTGCGAGAGTAAAAAATTATTTTTTTGCAAAATTTACTATAGAAAAGGCAATCCCTGGCGTATTTAAAATTTGCGACAGTATAAAATTAATTTGTGAAAAATTTACTATAGAAAAGGCAGTCCCTGGCGTATATAAAATTTGCGACAGTATAAATTTATTTTTTGAATAATTTACTGTAGAAAAGGCAATCCCTGGCGTAATTAAAATTTGCGACAGTCAAAAATTATTTTTTGCAAAATTTACTATAGAAAATGCAATCCCTTGCCCAAATAAAATATGCGACAGTAAAAAATTATTTTTTGCAAAATTTACTATAGAAAATGCAATCCCTGGCGTATTTAAAATTTGCGACAGTAAAAAATTATTTTTTGCAAAATTTACTATAGAAAAGGCAATCCCTGGCGCAATTAAAATTTGCGACAGTATAAAATTGTTTTTTGAAAAATTTACTATAGAAAAGGCAATCCCTGGCGCAATTAAAACTTGCGAAAGTAAAAAACTATTTTTTGTAAAATTTACTGTAGAAAAGGCAATCCCTGGCGCAATTAAAATTTGCGACAGTAAAAAATTAATTTTTGAAAAATTTACTATAGAAAAGGCAATCCCTGGCGCAATTAAAATTTGCGACAGTAAAAAATTATTTTTTGCATAATTTACTGTAGAAAAGGCAATCCCTGGCGCAATTAAAATTTGCGACAGTAAAAAATTATTTTTTGAAAAATTTACTGTAGAAAAGGCAATCCCTGGCGTATTTAAAATTTGCGACAGTAAAAAATTATTTTTTGCAAAATTTACTATAGAAAAGGCAATCCCTGGCGCAGTTAAAATTTGCGACAGTATAAAATTATTTTTTGAAAAATTTACTATAGAAAAGGCAATCCCTGGCGCAATTAAAATTTGCGACAGTAAAAAATTATTTTTTGCAAAATTTACTATAGAAAAGGCAATCCCTGGCGCAATTAAAATTTGCGACAGTAAAAAATTAATTTTTATAAAATTTACTATAGAAAAGGCAATCCCTGGCGCAATTAAAATTTGCGACAGTAAAAAATTATTTTTTGCAAAATTTACTGTAGAAAAGGCAATCCCTGGCGCAATTAAAATTTGCGACAGTAAAAAATTATTTTTTGAAAAATTTACTATAGAAAAGGCAATCCCTGGCGTAATAAAAATTTTCGACGGTAAAAAATTATTTTTTGCAAAATTTACTATAGAAAAGGCAATCCCTGGCGCAATTAAAATTTGCGACAGTATAAAATTATTTTTTGAAAAACTTACTATAGAAAAGCCAATCCCTGGCGTATTTAAAATTTGCGACAGTAAAAAATTAATTTTTGAAAAATTTACTATAGAAAAGGCAATCCCCGGCGTAATTAACATTTGCGACAGTAAAAAATTAATTTGTGAAAAATTTACTATTGAAAAGGCAATCCCTGGCGTAATTAAAATTTGCGACAGTAAAAAAATTATTTTTTGAATAATTTACTATAGAAAAGGCAATCCCTGGCGGATTTAAAATTTACGACAGTAAAAAATTAATTTTTGAAAAATTTACTATAGAAAAGGCAATCCCTGGCGTAATTAAAATTTGCGACAGTATAAAATTAATTTTTGAAAAATTTACTATAGAAAATGCAATCCCTGGCGCAGTTAAAATTTGCGACAGTAAAAAATTATTTTTTGAATAATTTACTATAGAAAAGGCAATCCCTGGCGCAATTAAAATTTGCGACAGTAGAAAATATTTTTTTGAAAAATTTACTATAGAAAAGGTAATCCCTGGCGTGATTAAAACATGCGACAGTAAAAAATAATTTTTTGTAAAATTTACTGTAGAAAAGGCAATCCCTGGCGCAATTAAAATTTGCGACAGTAGAAAATTATTTTTTGTAAAATTTACTGTAGAAAAGGCAATCCCTGGCGCAATTAAAATTTGCGACAGTAAAAAATTATTTTTTGAAAAATTTACTGTAGAAAAGGCAATACCTGGCGCAATTAAAATTTGCGACAGTAAAAAATTATTTTTTAATAATTTACTATAGAAAAGGCAATCCCTGGCGGATTTAAAATTTGCGACAGTAAAAAATTAATTTTTGAAAAATTTACTGTAGAAAAGGCAATCCCTGGCGTAATTAAAATTTGTGACAGTAAAAAATTATTTTTTGCAAAATTTACTATAGAAAAGGCAATCCCTGGCGCAATTAAAATTTGCGACAGTATAAAATTAATTTTTGAAAAATTTACTATAGAAAAGGCAATCCCTGGCGTAATTAAAATTTGCGACAGTAAAAAATTAATTTGTGAAAAATTTACTATAGAAAAGGCAATCCCCGGCGTATTTAAAATTTGCGACAGTAAAAAATTATTTTTTGAAAAATTTACTGTAGAAAAGGCAATCGCTGGCGCAGTTAAAATTTGCGACAGTAGAAAATTATTTTTTGAAAAATTTACTATAGAAAAGGCAATCCCTGGCGTAATTAAAATTTCCGACAGTAAAAAATTAATTTTTGAAAAATTTACTGTAGAAAAGGTAATCCCTGGCGCAATTAAAACTTGCGACAGTAAAAAATTATTTTTTGTAAAATTTACTATAGAAAAGGCAATCCCGGGCGTAATTAAAATTTTCGACAGTAAAAAATTAAATTTTGAAAAATTTACTATAGAAAAGGTAATCCCTGGCGCAATTAAAACCTGCGACAGTAAAAAATTATTTTTTGTAAAATTTACTGTAGAAAAGGCAATCCCTGGCTCAATTAAAATTTGCGACAGTAAAAAATTAATTTTTGAAAAATTTACTATAGAAAAGGCAATCCCTGTCGCAATTAAAATTTGCGACAGTAAAAAATTTTTTTCTGCAAAATTTACTATAGAAAAGGCAATCCCTGGCGTAATTAAAATTTTCGACAGTAAAAAATTAATTTTTGAAAAATTTACTATAGAAAAGGTAATCCCAGGTGCAATTAAAACTTGCGACAGTAAAAAATTATTTTTTGTAAAATTTACTGTAGAAAAGGTAATCCCTGGCGCAATTAAAATTTGCGACAGTAAAAAATTAATTTTTGTAAAATTTACTATAGAAAAGGCAATCCCTGGCGCAATTAAAATTTGCGACAGTAAAAAATTATTTTTTGCAAAATTTACTATAGAAAAGGCAATCCCTGCCGCAATTAAAATTTGTGACAGTATAAAATTATTTTTTGCAAAATTTACTATAGAAGAGGGAATCCTTGGCGTATTTAAAATTTGCGACAGTATAAAATTAATTTTTGCAAAATTTACTGTAGAAAGGCAAAAAAAAATTAATTTTTGAAAAATTTACTATAGAAAGGCAAACCATGGCGCAATTAAAATTTGCGACAGTAAAAAATTATTTTTTGCTAAATTTACTATAAAAAAGGCAATCCCTGGCGCTGTTAAAATTTGCGACAGTAAAAAATTATTTTTTGCAAAATTTACTATAGAAGAGGCAATCCCTGGCGTAATTAAAACTTGCGAGAGTAAAAAATTATTTTTTGCAAAATTTACTATAGAAAGGGCAATCCCTGGCGTATTTAAAATTTGCGACAGTATAAAATTAATTTGTGAAAAATTTACAATAGAAAAGGCAATCCCTGGCGTATTTAAAATTTGCGACAGTATAAAATTATTTGTTGAATAATTTACTGTAGAAAAGGCAATCCCTGGCGTAATGAAAATTTGCGACATTCAAAAATTATTTTTTGCAAAATTTACTATAGAAAATGCAATCCCTGGCGCAAATAAAATATGCGACAGTAAAAAATTATTTTTTGCAAAATTTACTATAGAAATGGCAATCCCTGGCGTATTTAAAATTTGCGACAGTAAAAAATTATTTTTTGCAAAATTTACTATAGAAAAGCCAATCCCTGGCGCAATTAAAATTTGCGACAGTATAAAATTATTTTTTGACAAATTTACTATAGAAAAGGCAATCCCTGGCGCAATTAAAACTTGTGAAAGTAAAAAACTATTTTTTGTAAAATTTACTGTAGAAAAGGCAATCCCTGGCGCAATTAAAATTTGCGACAGTAAAAAATTATTTTTTGCAAAATTTACTATAGAAAATGCAATCCCTGGCGTATTTAAAATTTGCGACAGTAAAAAATTATTTTTTGCTAAATTTACTATAGAAAAGGCAATCCCTGGCGCAGTTAAAATTTGTGACAGTAAAAAATTATTTTTTGCAAAATTTACTATAGAAGAGGCAATCCCTGGCGTATTTAAAATTTGCGACAGTATAAAATTAATTTTTGTAAAATTTACTGTAGAAAAGGCAATCCCTGGCGCCATTAAAATTTGCGACAGTAAAAAATTAATTTTTGAAAAATTTACTATAGAAAATGCAATCCCTGGCGTATTTAAAATTTGCGACAGTAAAAAATTATTTTTTGCTAAATTTACTATAGAAAAGGCAATCCCTGGCGCAGTTAAAATTTGTGACAGTAAAAAATTATTTTTTGCAAAATTTACTATAGAAGCGGCAATCCCTGGGGTATTTAAAATTTGCGACAGTATAAAATTAATTTTTGTAAAATTTACTGTAAAAAAGGCAATCCCTGGCGCAATTAAAATTTGCGACAGTAAAAAATTAATTTTTGAAAAATTTACTATAGAAAGGCAAACCCTGGCGCAATTAAAATTTGCGACAGTAAAAAATTATTTTTTGCTAAATTTACTATAGAAAAGGCAATCCCTGGCGCAGTTAAAATTTGCGACCGTAAAAAATTATTTTTTGCAAAATTTACTATAGAAGAGGCAATCCCTGGCGTAATTAAAATTTGCGAGAGTAAAAAATTATTTTTTGCAAAATTTACTATAGAAAAGGCAATCCCTGGCGTTTTTAAAATTTGCGACAGTATAAAATTAATTTGTGAAAAATTTACTATAGAAAAGGCAATCCCTGGCGTATATAAAATTTGCGACAGTATAAAATTATTTTTTGAATAATTTACTGTAGAAAAGGCAATCCCTGGCGCAATTAAAACTTGCGACAGTATAAAATTGTTTTTTGAAAAATTTACTATAGAAAAGGCAATCCCTGGCGCAGTTAAAACTTGCGAAAGTAAAAAACTATTTTTTGTAAAATTTACTGTAGAAAAGGCAATCCCTGGCGCAATTAAAATTTGCGACAGTAAAAAATTATTTTTTGAAAAATTTACTGTAGAAAAGGCAATCCCTGGCGTAATAAAAATTTTCGACGGTAAAAAATTATTTTTTGCAAAATTTACTATAGAAAAGGCAATCCCTGGCGCAATTAAAATTTGCGACAGTATAAAATTGTTTTTTTGAAAAATTTACTATAGAAAAGGCAATCCCTGGCGCAATTAAAACTTGCGAAAGTAAAAAACTATTTTTTGTAAAATTTACTGTAGAAAAGGCAATCCCTGGCGCAATTAAAAGTTGCGACAGTAAAAAATTAATTTTTGAAAAATTTACTATAGAAAAGGCAATCCCTGGCGCAATTAAAATTTGCGACAGTAAAAAATTATTTTTTGCAAAATTTACTGTAGAAAAGGCAATCCCTGGCGCAATTAAAATTTGCGACAGTAAAAAATTATTTTTTTAAAAATTTACTGTAGAAAAGGCAATCCCTGGTGTAATAAAAATTTTCGACAGTAAAAAATTATTTTTTGCAATATTTACTATAGAAAAGGCAATCCCTGGCGTATTTAAAATTTGCGACAGTAAAAAATTATTTTTTGCAAAATTTACTATAGAAAAGGCAATCCCTGGCGCAATTAAAATTTGCGACAGTATAAAATTATTTTTTGAAAAATTTACTATAGAAAAGGCAATCCCTGGCGCAATTTAAAATTTGCGACAGTAAAAAAATTATTTTTTGCAAAATTTACTATAGAAAAGGCAATCCCTGCCGCAATTAAAATTTGCGACAGTAAAAAATTAATTTTTGAAAAATTTACTATAGAAAAGGCAATCCCTGGCGCAATTAAAATTTGCGACAGTAAAAAATTATTTTTTGCAAAATTTACTGTAGAAAAGGCAATCCCTGGCGCAATTAAAATTTGCGACAGTAAAAAATTATTTTTTGAAAAATTTACTGTAGAAAAGGCACTCCCTGGCGTAATAAAAAATTTTCGACGGGTAAAAAATTATTTTTTTGCAAAATTTACTATAGAAAAGGCAATCCTGGCGCAATTAAAATTTGCGACAGTATAAAAATTATTTTTTGAAAAACTTACTATAGAAAAGCCAATCCTGGCGTATTTAAAATTTGCGACAGTAAAAAATTATTTTTTTGCAAAAATTTACTATAGAAAAGGCAATCCCTGGCGCAATTAAAATTTGCGACAGTATAAAATTATTTTTTGAAAAATTTACTATAGAAAAGGCAATCCCTGGCGCAATTAAAATTTGCGACAGTAAAAAATTATTTTTGGCAAAATTTACTATAGAAAAGCCAATCCCTGTCGTATTTAAAATTTGCGACAGTAAAAAAATTATTTTTTTGCAAAATTTACTGTAGAAAAGGCAATCCCTGGCGTAATTAAAATTTTCGACAGTAAAAAATTAATTTTGAAAAATTTACTGTAGAAAAGGTAATCCCTGGCGCAATTAAAATTTGCGACAGTAAAAAATTAATTTTTGAAAAATTTACTATAGAAAAGGCAATCCCTGGCGCAATTAAAATTTGCGACAGTAAAAAATTATTTTTTGCAAAATTTACTGTAGAAAAGGCAATCCCTGGCGCAATTAAAATTTGCGACAGTATAAAATTATTTTTTGAAAAATTTACTATAGAAAAGGCAATCCCTGGCGCAATTAAAATTTGCGACAATTATTTTTTGCAAAATTTACTATAGAAAAGGCAATCCCTGGCGCAATTAAAATTTGCGACAGAAAAATATTAATTTTTGAAAAATTTACTATAGAAAAGGCAATCCCTGGCGCAATTAAAATTTGCGACAGTAAAAAATTATTTTTTGCAAAATTTACTGTATAAAAGGCAATCCCTGGCGCAATTAAAATTTGCGACAGTAAAAAATTATTTTTTGAAAAATTTACTGTAGAAAAGGCAATCCCTGGCGTAATAAAAATTTTCGACAGTAAAAAATTTTTTTTTGCAAAATTTACTATAGAAAAGGCAATCCCTGGCGTATTTAAAATTTGCGACAGTAAAAAATTATTTTTTGCAAAATTTACTATAGAAAAGGCAATCCCTGGCGCAATTAAAATTTGCGACAGTATAAAATTATTTTTTGAAAAATTTACTATAGAAAAGGCAATCCCTGGCGCAATTAAAATTTGCGACAGTAAAAAATTATTTTTTGCAAAATTTACTATAGAAAAGGCAATCCCTGGCGCAATTAAAATTTGCGACAGTATAAAATTATTTTTTGAAAAACTTACTATAGAAAAGGCAATCCCTGGCGTATTTAAAATTTGCGACAGTAAAAAAATTATTTTTTGTAAAATTTACTGTAGAAAAGGCAATCCCTGGCTCAATTAAAATTAGCGACAGTAAAAAATTAATTTTTGAAAAATTTACTATAGAAAAGGCAATCCCTGGCGCAATTAAAATTTGCGACAGTAAACAATTTTTTTCTGCAAAATTTACTATAGAAAAGGCAATCCCTGGCGTAATTAAAATTTTCGACAGTAAAAAATTAATTTTTGAAAAATTTACTATAGAAAAGTTAATCCCTGGCGCAATTAAAACGTGCTACAGTAAAAAATTATTTTTTGTAAAATTTACTGTAGAAAAGGTAATCCCTGGCGCAATTAAAATTTGCGACAGTAAAAATTAATTTGTGAAAAATTTACTATAGAAAAGGCAATCCCTGGCGTAATTAAATTTTGCGACCGTAAAAAATTATTTTTGAAAAATTTACTGTAGAAAAGGTAATCCCTGGCGCAATTAAAACTTGCGACAGTAAAAGATTATTTTTAGTAAAATTTACTATAGAAAAGGCAATACCTGGCGTAATTAAAATTTTCGACAGTAAAAATTAAATTTTGAAAAATTTACTATAGAAAAGGTAATACCTGGCGCAATTAAAACTTGCGACAGTAAAAAATTATTTTTTGTAAAATTTACTGTAGAAAAGGCAATCCCTGGCTCAATTAAAATTTGCGACAGTAAAAAATTAATTTTTGAAAAATTTACTGTAGAAAAGGTAATCCCTGGCGGATTTAAAATTTGCGACTTTAAAAAATTAATTTTTGAAAAATTTACTGTAGAAAAGGCAATCCCTGGCGTAATTAAAATTTGCGACAGTAAAAAATTATTTTTTGCAAAATTCACTATTGAAAAGGCAATCCCTGGCGCAATTAAAATTTGCGACAGTATAAAATTAATTTTTGAAAAATTTACTATAGAAAAGGCAATCCCCGGCGTAATTAAAATTTGCGGCAGTAAAAAATTATTTTTGAAAAATTTACTGTAGAAAAGGTAATCCCTGGCGCAATTAAAACTTGCGACAGTAAAAAATTATTTTTAGTAAAATTTACTATAGAAAAGGCAATCCCTGGCGCAATTAAAATTTTCGACAGTAAAAAATTAAATTTTGAAAAATTTACGATAGAAAAGGTAATCCCTGGCGCAATTAAAACTTGCGACAGTAAAAAATTATTTTTTGTAAAATTTACTGTAGAAAAGGCAATCCCTGGCTCAATTAAAATTTGCGACAGTAAAAAATTAATTTTTGAAAAATTTACTGTAGAAAAGGTAATCCCTGGCGGATTTAAAATTTGCGACAGTAAAAAATTAATTTTTGAAAAATTTACTGTAGAAAAGGCAATCCCTGGCGTAATTAAAATTTGCGACAGTAAAAAATTATTTTTTGCAAAATTTACTATAGAAAAGGCAATCCCTGGCGCAATTAAAATTTGCGACAGTATAAAATTAATTTTTGAAAAATTTACTATAGAAAAGGCAATCCCCGGCGTAATTAAAATTTGCGACAGTAAAAAATTAATCTGTGAAAAATTTACTATAGAAAGGGCAATCCCTGGCGTAATTAAAATTTGCGACAGTAAAAAATTATTTTTTGAATAATTTACTACAGAAAAGGCAATCCCTGGCGGATTTAAAATTTGCGACAGTAAAAAATTAATTTTTGAAAAATTTACTATAGAAAAGGCAATCCCTGGCGTAGTTAAAATTTGCGACAGTAAAAAATTAATTTTTGAAAAATTTACTATAGAAAATGCAATCCCTGGCGCAATTAAAATTTGCGACAGTAAAAAATTATTTTTTGAATAATTTACTATAGAAAAGGCAATCCCTGGCGCAATTAAAATTTGCGACAGTACAAAATAATTTTTTGAAAAATTTACTATAGAAAAGGTAATCCCTGGCGTGATTAAAACTAGCGACAGTAAAAAATTATTTTTTTTTAAATTTACTGTAGAAAAGGCAATCCCTGGCGCAATTAAAATTTGCGACAGTAGAAAATTATTTTTTGTAAAATTTACTGTAGAAATGGCAATCCCTGGCGCAATTTAAATTTGCGACAGTAAAAAATTATTTTTTGAAAAATTTACTGTAGAAATGGCAATCCCTGGCGCAATTAAAATTTGCGACAGTAAAAAAATATTTTTTGAATAATTTACTATAGAAAAGGCAATCCCTGGCGGATTTAAAATTTGCGACAGTAAAAAATTAATTTTTGAAAAATTTACTGTAGAAAAGGCAATCCCCGGCGTAATTAAAATTTGCGACAGTAAAAAATTAATTTGTGAAAAATTTACTATAGAAAAGGCAATCCCCGGCGTAATTAAAATTTGCGACAGTAAAAAATTATTTTTTGAAAAATTTACTGTAGAAAAGGCAATCGCTGGCGCAGTTAAAATTTGCGACAGTAGAAAATTATTTTTTGAAAAATTTACTATAGAAAAGCAATCCCTGGCGTAATTAAAATTTTCGACAGTAAAAAATTAATTTTTGAAAAATTTACTGTAGAAAAGGTAATCCCTGGCGCAATTAAAACTTGCGACAGTAAAAAATTATTTTTTGTAAAATTTACTATAGAAAAGGCAATCCCTGGCGTAATTAAAATTTTCGACAGTAAAAAATTAAATTTTG
This sequence comes from Dioctria linearis, assembly GCA_963930735.1. NCBI lineage: Eukaryota > Metazoa > Arthropoda > Insecta > Diptera > Asilidae > Dioctria > Dioctria linearis. Next base: position 83,541 of record CAWVNZ010000671.1, read on the forward strand.
AAAAATTTACTATAGAAAAGGTAATCCCTGGCGCAATTAAAACTTGCGACAGTAAAAAATTATTTTTTGTAAAATTTACTGTAGAAAAGGCAATCCCTGGCTCAAATAAAAATTTGCGACAGTAAAAAATTAATTTTTGAAAAATTTACTATAGAAAAGGCAATCCCTGGCGCAATTAAAATTTGCGACAATAAAAAAAAAATTTCTGGAAAATTTACTATAGAAAAGGCAATCCCTGGCGTAATTAAAATTTTCGACAGTAAAAAATTAATTTTTGAAAAATTTACTATAGAAAAGGTAATCCCTGGCGCAATTAAAACTTGCGACAGTAAAAAATTATTTTTTGTAAAATTTACTGTAGAAAAGGTAATCCCTGGCGCAATTAAAATTTGCGACAGTAAAAAATTAATTTTTGTAAAATTTACTATAGAAAAGGCAATCCCTGGCGCAATTAAAATTTGCGACAGTAAAAAATTATTTTTTGCAAAATTTACTATAGAAAAGGCAATCCCTGGCGCAATTAAAATTTGTGACAGTAAAAAATTATTTTTTGCAAAATTTACTATAGAAGAGGCAATCCGTGGCGTATTTAAAATTTGCGACAGTATAAAATTAATTTTTGTAAAATTTAATGTAGAAAAGGCAATCCCTGGCGCAATTAAAATTTGTGACAGTAAAAAAATAATTTTTGAAAGATTTACTATAGAAAGGCAAACCCTGGCGCAATTAAAATTTGCGACAGTAAAAAATTATTTTTTGCTAAATTTACTATAGAAAAGGCAATCCCTGCCGCAGTTAAAATTTGCGACAGTAAAAAATTATTTTTTGCAAAATTTACTATAGAAGAGGCAATCCCTGGCGTAATTAAAATTTGCGAGAGTAAAAAATTATTTTTTGCAAAATTTACTATAGAAAAGGCAATCCCTGGCGTATTTAAAATTTGCGACAGTATAAAATTAATTTGTGAAAAATTTACTATAGAAAAGGCAATCCCTGGCGTATTTAAAATTTGCGACAGTATAAAATTATTTGTTGAATAATTTACTGTAGAAAAGGCAATCCCTGGCGTAATGAAAATTTGCGACAGTCAAAAATTATTTTTTGCAAAATTTACTATAGAAAATGCAAACCCTGGCGCAAATAAAATATGCGACAGTAAAAAATTATTTTTTGCAAAATTTACTATAGAAAAGGCAATCCCTGGCGTATTTAAAACTTGCGACAGTAAAAAATTATTTTTTGCAAAATTTACTATAGAAAAGCCAATCCCTGGCGCAATTAAAATTTGCGACAGTATAAAATTATTTTTTGAAAAATTTACTATAGAAAATGCAATCCCTGGCGCAATTAAAATTTGCGACAGTAGAAAATTATTTTTTGAATAATTTACTATAGAAAAGGCAATCCCTGGCGCAATTAAAATTTGCGACAGTAGAAAATAATTTTTTGAAAAATTTACTATAGAAAAGGTAATCCCTGGCGTGATTAAAACTTGCGACAGTGAAAAATTATTTTTTGTAAACTTTACTGTAGAAAAGGCAATCCCTGGCGTAATTAAAATTTGCGACAGTAAAAAAATAATTTTTGAAAGATTTACTATAGAAAGGCAAACCCTGGCGCAATTAAAATTTGCGACAGTAAAAAATTATTTTTTGCTAAATTTACTATAGAAAAGGCAATCCCTGGCGCAGTTAAAATTTGCGCATTCAAAAATGATTTTTTGCAAAATTTACTATAGAAAAGCCAATCCCTGGCGCAATTAAAATTTGCGACAGTATAAAATTATTTTTTGAAAAATTTACTATAGAAAATGCAATCCCTGGCGCAATTAAAATTTGCGAGAGTAAAAAATTATTTTTTGAATAATTTACTATGGAAAAGGCAATCCTTGCCGCAATTAAAATTTGCGACAGTAGAAAATAATTTTTGAAAAAAATTTACTATAGAAAAGGTAATCCCTGGCGTGATTAAAACTTGCGACAGTAAAAAATTATTTTTTGTAAAATTTACTTTAGAAAAGGCAATCCCTGGCGTAATTAAAATTTGCGACAGTAAAAAATTAATTTTGAAAAATTTACTATAGAAAATGCAATCCCTGGCGCAATTAAAATTTGCGACAGTAAAAAAATATTTTTTGAATAATTTACTATAGAAAAGGCAATCCCTGGCGCAATTAAAATTTGCGACAGTAGAAAATAATTTTTTGAAAAATTTACTATAGAAAAGGTTATCCGTGGCGTGATTAAAACTTGCGACAGTAAAAAATTATTTTTTGTAAAATTTACTGTAGAAAAGGCAATCCCTGGCGCAATTAAAATTTGCGACAGTAGAAAATTATTTTTTGTAAAATTTACTGTAGAAAAGGTAATCCCTGGCGCAATTAAAACTTGCGACAGTAAAAAATTATTTTTGTAAAATTTACTGTAGAAAAGGTAATCCCTGGCGCAATTAAAATTTGCGACAGTAAAAAATTAATTTTTGTAAAATTTACTATAGAAAAGGCAATCCCTGGAGCAATTAAAATTTGCGACAGTAAAAAATTATTTTTTGCAAAATTTACTATAGAAAAGGCAATCCCTGGCGCAATTAAAATTTGTGACAGTAAAAAATTATTTTTTGCAAAATTTACTATAGAAGAGGCAATCGATGGCGTATTTAAAATTTGCGACAGTATAAAATTAATTTTTGTAAAATTTACTGTAGAAAAGGCAATCCCTGGCGCAATTAAAATTTGCGACAGTAAAAAATTAATTTTTGAAAGATTTACTATAGAAAGGCAAACCCTGGCGCAATTAAAATTTGCGACAGTAAAAAATTATTTTTTGCTAAATTTACTATAGAAAAGGCAATCCCTGGCGCAGTTAAAAGTTGCGACAGTAAAAAATTATTTTTTGCAAAATTTACTATAGAAGAGGCAATCCCTGGCGTAATTAAAATTTGCGAGAGTAAAAAATAATTTTTGAAAGATTTACTATAGGAAAGGCAATCCCTGGCGTATTTAAAATTTGCGACAGTATAAAATTAATTTGTGAAAAATTTACTATAGAAAAGGCAATCCCTGGCGTATTTAAAATTTGCGACAGTATAAAATTATTTGTTGAATAATTTACTGTAGAAAAGGCAATCCCTGGCGTAATGAAAATTTGCGACAGTCAAAAATTATTTTTTGCAAAATTTACTATAGAAAAGGCAATCCCTGGCGCAATTAAAACTTGCGAAAGTAAAAAACTATTTTTTGTAAAATTTTAAAAAATTAATTTTTGAAAAATTTACTATAGAAAAGGCAATCCCTGGCGCAATTAAAATTTGCGACAGTAAACAATTAATTTTTGCAAAATTTACTGTAGAAAAGGCAATCCTTGGCGCAATTATAATTTGCGACAGTAGAAAATTATTTTTTGAAAAATTTACTGTAGAAAAGGCAATCCCTGGCGTAATAAAAATTTTCGACAGTAAAAAATTATTTTTTGCAAAATTTACTATAGAAAAGGCTATCCCTGGCGTATTTAAAATTTGCGACAGTAAAAATTATTTTTTGCAAAATTTACTATAGATAAGGCAATCCCAGGTGCAATTAAAATTTGCGACAGTATAAAATTATTTTTTGAAAAATTTACTATAGAAAAGGCAATCCCTGGCGCAATTAAAATTTGCGACAGTAAAAAATTATTTTTTGTAAAATTTACTATGGAAAAGGCAATCCCTGGCGCAATTAAAATTTGCGACAGTATAAAATTATTTTTTGAAAAACTTACTATAGAAAATGCAATCCCTGGCGTATTTAAAATTTGCGACAGTAAAAAATTATTTTTTGCAAAATTTACTATAGAAAAGGCAATCCCTGGCGCAATTAAAATTTGCGACAGTATAAAATTATTTTTGAAAAATTTACTATAGAAAAGGCCATCCCTGGTGCAATTAAAATTTGCGACAGTAAAAAATTATTTTTTGCAAAATTTATTATAGAAAAGGCAATCCCTGGCGTATTTAATATTTGCGACAGTAAAAAATTATTTTTTGCAAAATTTACTGTAGAAAAGGCAATCCCTGGCGCAATTAAAATTTGCGACAGTAGAAAATTTTTTTTTGAAAAATTTACTATAGAAAAGGCAATCCCTGGCGTAATTAAAATTTGCGACAGTAATAAATTAATTTTTGAAAAATTTACTATAGAAAAGGCAATCCCTGGCGCAATTAAAATTTGCGACAGTAAAAAATTATTTTTTGAATAATTTACTATAGAAAAGGCAATGCCTGGCGTATTTAAAATTTGCGACAGTAAAAAATTATTGTTTGCAAAATTTACTATAGAAAAGGCAATCCCTGGCGCAATTAAAATGTGCAACAGTATAAAATTATTTTTTGAAAAATTTACTATAGCAAAGGCAATACCTGGCGCAATTAAAATTTGCGATAGTAAAAAATTAATTTGTGAAAAATTTATTATAGAAAAGGCAATCCCCGGCGTAATTAAAATTTGCGACAGTAAAAAATTATTTTTTGAAAAATTTACTGTAGAAAAGGCAATCGCTGGCGCAATTAAAATTTTCGACAGTAGAAAATTATTTTTTGTAAAATTTACTGTAGAAAAGGCAATCCCTGGCGCAATTAAAATTTGCGACAGTAAAAAATTAATTTTTGAAAAATTTACTATAGAAAAGGCAATCCCTGGCGCAATTAAAATTTGCGACAGTAAAAAATTATTTTTTGCAAAATTTACTGTAGAAAAGGCAATCCCTGGCGCAATTAAAATTTGCGACAGTAAAAAATTATTTTTTGCAAAATTTACTACAGAAAAGGCAATCCCTGGCGCAATTAAAATTTGTGACAGTAAAAAATTATTTTTTGCAAAATTTACTACAGAACAGGCAATCCCTGGCGTATTTAAAATTTGCGACAGTATAAAATTAATTTTTGTAAAATTTACTGTAGAAAAGGCAATCCCTGGAGCAATTAAAATTTGCGACAGTAAAAAATTATTTTTTGAAAGATTTACTATAGAAAGGCAAACCCTGGCGCAATTAAAATTTGCGACAGTAAAAAATTATTTTTTGCTAAATTTACTATAGAAAAGGCAATCCCTGGCGCAGTTAAAATTTGCGACAGTAAAAAATTATTTTTTGCAAAATTTACTATAGAAGAGGCAATCCCTGGCGTAATTAAAATTTGCGAGAGTAAAAAATAATTTTTGAAAGATTTACTATAGAAAAGGCAATCCCTGGCGTATTTAAAATTTGCGACAGTCAAAAATTATTTTTTGCAAAATTTACTATAGAAAATGCAATCTCTGGCGCAAATAAAATATGTGACAGTAAAAAATTATTTTTTGCAAAATTTACTATAGAAAAGGCAATCCCTGGCGCAATTAAAACTTGCGAAAGTAAAAAACTATTTTTTGTAAAATTTACTGTAGAAAAGGCAATCCCTGGCGCAATTAAAATTTGCGACAGTAAAAAATTAATTTTGAAAAATTTACTATAGAAAAGGCAATCCCTGGCGCAATTAAAATTTGCGACAGTAAACAATTATTTTTTGCAAAATTTACTGTAGAAAAGGCAATCCTTGGCGCAATTAAAATTTGCGACAGTAGAAAATTATTTTTTGAAAAATTTACTGTAGAAAAGGCAATCCCTGGCGTAATAAAAATTTTCGACAGTAAAAAATTATTTTTTGCAAAATTTACTATAGAAAAGGCAATCCCTGGCGTATTTAAAATTTGCGACAGTAAAAAATTATTTTTTGCAAAATTTACTATAGATAAGGCAATCCCATGCGCAATTAAAATTTGCGACAGTATAAAATTATTTTTTGAAAAATTTACTATAGAAAAGGCAATCCCTGGCGCAATTAAAATTTGCGACAGTAAAAAATTATTTTTTGCAAAATTTACTATGGAAAAGGCAATCCCTGGCGCAATTAAAATTTGCGACAGTATAAAATTATTTTTTGAAAAACTTACTATAGAAAATGCAATCCCTGGCGTATTTAAAATTTGCGACAGTAAAAAATTATTTTTTGCAAAATTTACTATAGAAAAGGCAATCCCTGGCGCAATTAAAATTTGCGACAGTATAAAATTATTTTTTGAAAAATTTACTATAGAAAAGGCCATCCCTGGTGCAATTAAAATTTGCGACAGTAAAAAATTATTTTTTGCAAAATTTATTATAGAAAAGGCAATCCCTGGCGTATTTAATATTTGCGACAGTAAAAAATTATTTTTTGCAAAATTTACTGTAGAAAAGGCAATCCCTGGCGCAATTAAAATTTGCGACAGTAGAAAATTTTTTTTTGAAAAATTTACTATAGAAAAGGCAATCCCTGGCGTAATTAAAATTTGCGACAGTAATAAATTAATTTTTGAAAAATTTACTATAGAAAAGGCAATCCCTGGCGCAATTAAAATTTGCGACAGTAAAAAATTATTTTTTGAATAATTTACTATAGAAAAGGCAATCCCTGGCGTATTTAAAATTTGCGACAGTAAAAAATTATTGTTTGCAAAATTTACTATAGAAAAGGCAATCCCTGGCGCAATTAAAATGTGCAACAGTATAAAATTATTTTTTGAAAAATTTACTATAGCAAAGGCAATACCTGGCGCAATTAAAATTTGCGATAGTAAAAAAATAATTTGTGAAAAATTTACTATAGAAAAGGCAATCCCCGGCGTAATTAAAATTTGCGACAGTAAAAAATTATTTTTTGAAAAATTTACTGTAGAAAAGGCAATCGCTGGCGCAATTAAAATTTGCGACAGTAGAAAATTATTTTTTGTAAAATTTACTGTAGAAAAGGCAATCCCTGGCGCAATTAAAATTTGCGACAGTAAAAAATTAATTTTTGAAAAATTTACTATAGAAAAGGCAATCCCTGGCGCAATTAAAATTTGCGACAGTAAAAAATTATTTTTTGCAAAATTTACTGTAGAAAAGGCAATCCCTGGCGCAATTAAAATTTGCGACAGTAAAAAATTATTTTTTGAAAAATTTACTGTAGAAAAGGCAATCCCTGGCGTAATAAAAATTTTCGACAGTAAAAAATTATTTTTTGCAAAATATACTATAGAAAAGGCAATCCCTGGCGTATTTAAAATTTGCGACAGTAAAAAATTATTTTTTGCAAAATTTACTATAGAAAAGGCAATCCCTGGCGCAATTAAAATTTGCGACAGTTTAAAATTATTTTTTGAAAAATTTACTATAGAAAAGGCAATCCCTGGCGCAATTAAAATTTGCGACAGTAAAAAATTATTTTTTGCAAAATTTACTATAGAAAAGGCAATCCCTGGCGCAATTAAAATTTGCGACAGTATAAAATTATTTTTTGAAAAACTTACTATAGAAAAGCCAATCCCTGGCGTATTTAAAATTTGCGACAGTAAAAAATTATTTTTTGCAAAATTTACTATAGAAAAGGCAATCCCTGGCGCAATTAAAATTTGCGACAGTTTAAAATTATTTTTTGCAAAATTTACTATAGAAAAGGCAATCCCTGGCGCAATTAAAATTTGCGACAGTAAAAAATTATTTTTTGCAAAATTTACTATAGTAAAGGCAATCCCTGGCGCAATTAAAATTTGCGACAGTATAAAATTATTTTTTGAAAAATTTACTATAGAAAAGGCAATCCCTGGCGCAATTAAAATTTGCGACAGTAAAAAATTATTTTTTGCAAAATTTACTATAGAAAAGGCAATCCCTGGCGCAATTAAAATTTGCGACAGTAAAAAATTAATTTTTGAAAAATTTACTATAGAAAAGGCAATGCCTGGCGCAATTAAAATTTGCGACAGTAAAAAATTATTTTTTGCAAAATTTACTGTAGAAAAGGCAATCCCTGGCGCAATTAAAATTTGCGACAGTAAAAAATTATTTTTTGAAAAATTTACTGTAGAAAAGGCAATCCCTGGCGTAATAAAAATTTTCGACGGTAAAAAATTATTTTTTGCAAAATTTACTATAGAAAAGGCAATCCCTGGCGTATTTAAAATTTGCGACAGTAAAAAATTATTTTTTGCAAAATTTACTATAGAAAAGGCAATCCCTGGCGCAATTAAAATTTGCGACAGTTTAAAATTATTTTTTGAAAAATTTACTATAGAAAAGGCAATCCCTGGCGCAATTAAAATTTGCGACAGTAAAAAATTATTTTTTGCAAAATTTACTATAGAAAAGGCAATCCCTGGCGCAATTAAAATTTGCGACAGTATAAAATTATTTTTTGAAAAACTTACTATAGAAAAGGCAATCCCTGGCGTATTTAAAATTTGCGACAGTAAAAAATTATTTTTTGCAAAATTTACTATAGAAAAGACAATCCCTGGCGTATTTAAAATTTGCGACAGTAAAAAATTATTTTTTGCAAAATTTACTATAGAAAAGGCAATCCCTGGCGTATTTAAAATTTGCGACAGTAAGAAATTATTTTTTGCAAAATTTACTATAGAAAAGGCAATCCCTGGCGCAATTAAAATTTGCGACAGTATAAAATTATTTTTTGAAAAATTTACTATAGAAAAGGCAATCCCTGGTGCAATTAAAATTTGCGACAGTAAAAAATTATTTTTTGCAAAATTTACTATAGAAAATGCAATCCCTGGCGTATTTAAAATTTGCGACAGTAAAAAATTATTTTTTGCAAAATTTACTATAGAAAAGGCAATCCCTGGCGCAATTAAAATTTGCGACAGTATAAAATTATTTTTTGAAAAATTTACTATAGAAAAGGCCATCCCTGGTGCAATTAAAATTTGCGACAGTAAAAAATTATTTTTTGAAAAATTTACTGTAGAAAAGGCAATCCCTGGCGTAATAAAAATTTTCGACGGTAAAAAATTATTTTTTGCAAAATTTACTATAGAAAAGGCAATCCCTGGCGTATTTAAAATTTGCCACAGTAAAAAATTATTTTTTGCAAAATTTACTATAGAAAAGGCAATCCCTGGCGTATTTAAAATTTGCGACAGTAAAAAATTATTTTTTGCAAAATTTACTATAGAAAAGGCAATCCCTGGCGCAATTAAAATTTGCGACAGTTTAAAATTATTTTTTGAAAAATTTACTATAGAAAAGGCAATCCCTGGCGCAATTAAAATTTGCGACAGTAAAAAATTATTTTTTGCAAAATTTACTATAGAAAAGGCAATCCCTGGCGCAATTAAAATTTGCGACAGTATAAAATTATTTTTTGAAAAACTTACTATAGAAAAGCCAATCCCTGGCGTATTTAAAATTTGCGACAGTAAAAAATTATTTTTTGCAAAATTTACTATAGAAAAGACAATCCCTGGCGTATTTAAAATTTGCGACAGTAAAAAATTATTTTTTGCAAAATTTACTATAGAAAAGGCAATCCCTGGCGTATTTAAAATTTGCGACAGTAAGAAATTATTTTTTGCAAAATTTACTATAGAAAAGGCAATCCCTGGCGCAATTAAAATTTGCGACAGTATAAAATTATTTTTTGAAAAATTTACTATAGAAAAGGCAATCCCTGGTGCAATTAAAATTTGCGACAGTAAAAAATTATTTTTTGCAAAATTTACTATAGAAAATGCAATCCCTGGCGTATTTAAAATTTGCGACAGTAAAAAATTATTTTTTGCAAAATTTACTATAGAAAAGGCAATCCCTGGCGCAATTAAAATTTGCGACAGTATAAAATTATTTTTTGAAAAATTTACTATAGAAAAGGCCATCCCTGGTGCAATTAAAATTTGCGACAGTAAAAAATTATTTTTTGCAAAATTTATTATAGAAAAGGCAATCCCTGGCGTATTTAATATTTGCGACAGTAAAAAATTATTTTTTGCAAAATTTACTGTAGAAAAGGCAATCCCTGGCGCAATTAAAATTTGCGACAGTATAAAATTATTTTTTGAAAAACTTACTATAGAAAATGCAATCCCTGGCGTATTTAAAATTTGCGACAGTAAAAAATTATTTTTTGCAAAATTTACTATAGAAAAGGCAATCCCTGGCGCAATTAAAATTTGCGACAGTATAAAATTATTTTTTGAAAAATTTACTATAGAAAAGGCCATCCCTGGTGCAATTAAAATTTGCGACAGTAAAAAATTATTTTTTGCAAAATTTATTATAGAAAAGGCAATCCCTGGCGTATTTAATATTTGCGACAGTAAAAAATTATTTTTTGCAAAATTTACTATAGCAAAGGCAATACCTGGCGCAATTAAAATTTGCGATAGTAAAAAAATAATTTGTGAAAAATTTACTATAGAAAAGGCAATCCCCGGCGTAATTAAAATTTGCGACAGTAAAAAATTATTTTTTGAAATATTTACTGTAGAAAAGGCAATCGCTGGCGCAATTAAAATTTGCGACAGTAGAAAATTATTTTTTGTAAAATTTACTGTAGAAAAGGCAATCCCTGGCGCAATTAAAATTTGCGACAGTAAAAAATTAATTTTTGAAAAATTTACTATAGAAAAGGCAATCCCTGGCGCAATTAAAATTTGCGACAGTAAAAAATTATTTTTTGCAAAATTTACTGTAGAAAAGGCAATCCCTGGCGCAATTAAAATTTGCGACAGTAAAAAATTATTTTTTGAAAAATTTACTGTAGAAAAGGCAATCCCTGGCGTAATAAAAATTTTCGACAGTAAAAAATTATTTTTTGCAAAATTTACTATAGAAAAGGCAATCCCTGGCGTATTTAAAATTTGCGACAGTAAAAAATTATTTTTTGCAAAATTTACTATAGAAAAGGCAATCCCTGGCGCAATTAAAATTTGCGACAGTTTAAAATTATTTTTTGAAAAATTTACTATAGAAAAGGCAATCCCTGGCGCAATTAAAATTTGCGACAGTAAAAAATTATTTTTTGCAAAATTTACTGTAGAAAAGGCAATCCCTGGCGCAATTAAAATTTGCGACAGTAAAAAATTATTTTTTGAAAAATTTACTGTAGAAAAGGCAATCCCTGGCGTAATAAAAATTTTCGACAGTAAAAAATTATTTTTTGCAAAATTTACTATAGAAAAGGCAATCCCTGGCGTATTTAAAATTTGCGACAGTAAAAAATTATTTTTTGCAAAATTTACTATAGAAAAGGCAATCCCTGGCGCAATTAAAATTTGCGACAGTTTAAAATTATTTTTTGAAAAATTTACTATAGAAAAGGCAATCCCTGGCGCAATTAAAATTTGCGACAGTAAAAAATTATTTTTTGCAAAATTTACTATAGAAAAGGCAATCCCTGGCGCAATTAAAATTTGCGACAGTATAAAATTATTTTTTGAAAAACTTACTATAGAAAAGCCAATCCCTGGCGTATTTAAAATTTGCGACAGTAAAAAATTATTTTTTGCAAAATTTACTATAGAAAAGGCAATCCCTGGCGCAATTAAAATTTGCGACAGTTTAAAATTATTTTTTGCAAAATTTACTATAGAAAAGGCAATCCCTGGCGCAATTAAAATTTGCGACAGTAAAAAATTATTTTTTGCAAAATTTACTATAGTAAAGGCAATCCCTGGCGCAATTAAAATTTGCGACAGTATAAAATTATTTTTTGAAAAATTTACTATAGAAAAGGCAATCCCTGGCGCAATTAAAATTTGCGACAGTAAAAAATTATTTTTTGCAAAATTTACTATAGAAAAGGCAATCCCTGGCGCAATTAAAATTTGCGACAGTAAAAAATTATTTTTTGCAAAATTTACTATAGAAAAGGCAATCCCTGGCGCAATTAAAATTTGCGACAGTATAAAATTATTTTTTGAAAAACTTACTATAGAAAAGCCAATCCCTGGCGTATTTAAAATTTGCGACAGTAAAAAATTATTTTTTGCAAAATTTACTATAGAAAAGGCAATCCCTGGCGCAATTAAAATTTGCGACAGTATAAAATTATTTTTTGAAAAATTTACTATAGAAAAGGCAATCCCTGGCGCAATTAAAATTTGCGACAGTAAAAAATTATTTTTGGCAAAATTTACTATAGAAAAGGCAATCCCTGGCGTATTTAAAATTTGCGACAGTAAAAAATTATTTTTTGCAAAATTTACTGTAGAAAAGGCAATCCCTGGCGTAATTAAAATTTTCGACAGTAAAAAATTAATTTTTGAAAAATTTACTGTAGAAAAGGCAATCCCTGACGCAATTAAAATTTGCGACAATATAAAATTATTTTTTGAAAAACTTACTATAGAAAAGACAATCCCTGGCGTATTTAAAATTTGCGACAGTAAAAAATTATTTTTTGCAAAATTTACTATAGAAAATGCAATCCCTGGCGTATTTAAAATTTGCGACAGTAAAAAATTATTTTTTGCAAAATTTACTATAGAAAAGGCAATCCCTGGCGCAATTAAAATTTGCGACAGTATAAAATTATTTTTTGAAAAATTTACTATAGAAAAGGCCATCCCTGGTGCAATTAAAATTTGCGACAGTAAAAAATTATTTTTTGCAAAATTTATTATAGAAAAGGCAATCCCTGGCGTATTTAATATTTGCGACAGTAAAAAATTATTTTTTGCAAAATTTACTGTAGAAAAGGCAATCCCTGGCGCAATTAAAATTTGCGACAGTATAAAATTATTTTTTGCAAAATTTATTATAGAAAAGGCAATCCCTGGCGTATTTAATATTTGCGACAGTAAAAAATTATTTTTTGCAAAATTTACTGTAGAAAAGGCAATCCCTGGCGCAATTAAAATTTGCGACAGTAGAAAATTTTTTTTTTGAAAAATTTACTATAGAAAAGGCAATCCCTGGCGTAATTAAAATTTGCGACAGTAATAAATTAATTTTTGAAAAATTTACTATAGAAAAGGCAATCCCTGTCGCAATTAAAATTTGCGACAGTAAAAAATTATTTTTTGAATAATTTACTATAGAAAAGGCAATCCCTGGCGTATTTAAAATTTGCGACAGTAAAAAATTATTGTTTGCAAAATTTACTATAGAAAAGGCAATCCCTGGCGCAATTAAAATGTGCAACAGTATAAAATTATTTTTTGAAAAATTTACTATAGCAAAGGCAATACCTGGCGCAATTAAAATTTGCGATAGTAAAAAAATAATTTGTGAAAAATTTACTATAGAAAAGGCAATCCCCGGCGTAATTAAAATTTGCGACAGTAGAAAATTATTTTTTGTAAAATTTACTGTAGAAAAGGCAATCCCTGGCGCAATTAAAATTTGCGACAGTAAAAAATTAATTTTTGAAAAATTTACTATAGAAAAGGCAATCCCTGGCGCAATTAAAATTTGCGACAGTAAAAAATTATTTTTTGAAAAATTTACTGTAGAAAAGGCAATCCCTGGCGTAATAAAAATTTTCGACAGTAAAAAATTATTTTTTGCAAAATTTACTATAGAAAAGGCAATCCCTGGCGTATTTAAAATTTGCGACAGTAAAAAATTATTTTTTGCAAAATTTACTATAGAAAAGGCAATCCCTGGCGCAATTAAAATTTGCGACAGTAAAAAATTATTTTTTGCAAAATTTACTATAGAAAAGGCAATCCCTGGCGCAATTAAAATTTGCGACAGTATAAAATTATTTTTTGAAAAACTTACTATAGAAAAGCCAATCCCTGGCGTATTTAAAATTTGCGACAGTAAAAAATTATTTTTTGCAAAATTTACTATAGAAAAGGCAATCCCTGGCGCAATTAAAATTTGCGACAGTTTAAAATTATTTTTTGCAAAATTTACTATAGAAAAGGCAATCCCTGGCGCAATTAAAATTTGCAACAGTAAAAAATTATTTTTTGCAAAATTTACTATAGTAAAGGCAATCCCTGGCGCAATTAAAATTTGCGACAGTATAAAATTATTTTTTGAAAAATTTACTATAGAAAAGGCAATCCCTGGCGCAATTAAAATTTGCGACAGTAAAAAATTATTTTTTGCAAAATTTACTATAGAAAAGGCAATCCCTGGCGCAATTAAAATTTGCGACAGTAAAAAATTAATTTTTGAAAAATTTACTATAGAAAAGGCAATCCCTGGCGCAATTAAAATTTGCGACAGTAAAAAATTATTTTTTGCAAAATTTACTGTAGAAAAGGCAATCCCTGGCGCAATTAAAATTTGCGACAGTAAAAAATTTACTGTAGAAAAGGCAATCCCTGGCGTAATAAAAATTTTCGACGGTAAAAAATTATTTTTTGCAAAATTTACTATAGAAAAGGCAATCCCTGGCGTATTTAAAATTTGCGACAGTAAAAAATTATTTTTTGCAAAATTTACTATAGAAAAGGCAATCCCTGGCGCAATTAAAATTTGCGACAGTTTAAAATTATTTTTTGAAAAATTTACTATAGAAAAGGCAATCCCTGGCGCAATTAAAATTTGCGACAGTAAAAAATTATTTTTTGCAAAATTTACTATAGAAAAGGCAATCCCTGGCGCAATTAAAATTTGCTACAGTATAAAATTATTTTTTGAAAAACTTACTATAGAAAAGCCAATCCCTGGCGTATTTAAAATTTGCGACAGTAAAAAATTATTTTTTGCAAAATTTACTATAGAAAAGGCAATCCCTGGCGCAATTAAAATTTGCGACAGTATAAAATTATCTTTTGAAAAATTTACTATAGAAAAGGCCATCCCTGGTGCAATTAAAATTTGCGACAGTAAAAAATTATTTTTTGCAAAATTTATTATAGAAAAGGCAATCCCTGGCGTATTTAATATTTGCGACAGTAAAAAATTATTTTTTGCAAAATTTACTGTAGAAAAGGCAATCCCTGGCGCAATTAAAATTTGCGACAGTATAAAATTATTTTTTGAAAAACTTACTATAGAAAATGCAATCCCTGGCGTATTTAAAATTTGCGACAGTAAAAAAATATTTTTTGCAAAATTTACTATAGAAAAGGCAATCCCTGGCGCAATTAAAATTTGCGACAGTATAAAATTATTTTTTGAAAAATTTACTATAGAAAAGGCCATCCCTGGTGCAATTAAAATTTGCGACAGTAAAAAATTATTTTTTGCAAAATTTATTATAGAAAAGGCAATCCCTGGCGTATTTAATATTTGCGACAGTAAAAAATTATTTTTTGCAAAATTTACTGTAGAAAAGGCAATCCCTGGCGCAATTAAAATTTGCGACAGTAGAAAATTTTTTTTTGAAAAATTTACTATAGAAAAGGCAATCCCTGGCGTAATTAAAATTTGCGACAGTAATAAATTAATTTTTGAAAAATTTACTATAGAAAAGGCAATCCCTGGCGCAATTAAAATTTGCGACAGTAAAAAATTATTTTTTGAATAATTTACTATAGAAAAGGCAATCCCTGGCGTATTTAAAATTTGCGACAGTAAAAAATTATTGTTTGCAAAATTTACTATAGAAAAGGCAATCCCTGGCGCAATTAAAATGTGCAACAGTATAAAATTATTTTTTGAAAAATTTACTATAGCAAAGGCAATACCTGGCGCAATTAAAATTTGCGATAGTAAAAAAATAATTTGTGAAAAATTTACTATAGAAAAGGCAATCCCCGGCGTAATTAAAATTTGCGACAGTAAAAAATTATTTTTTGAAAAATTTACTGTAGAAAAGGCAATCGCTGGCGCAATTAAAATTTGCGACAGTAGAAAATTATTTTTTGTAAAATTTACTGTAGAAAAGGCAATCCCTGGCGCAATTAAAATTTGCGACAGTAAAAAATTAATTTTTGAAAAATTTACTATAGAAAAGGCAATCCCTGGCGCAATTAAAATTTGCGACAGTAAAAAATTATTTATTGAAAAATTTACTGTAGAAAAGGCAATCCCTGGCGTAATAAAAATTTTCGACAGTAAAAAATTATTTTTTGCAAAATTTACTATAGAAAAGGCAATCCCTGGCGTATTTAAAATTTGCGACAGTAAAAAATTATTTTTTGCAAAATTTACTATAGAAAAGGCAATCCCTGGCGTAATTAAAATTTTAGACAATAAAAAATTAATTTTTGAAAAATTTACTATAGAAAAGGAAATCACTGGCGCAATTAAAATTTGCGACAGTAAAAAATTAAATTTTGAAAAATCTACTATAGAAAAGGCAATCCCTGGCGTATTTAAAATTTGCGACAGTAAAAAATTAATTTTTAAAAATGTACTATATAAAAGGCAATCCCTGGCGTATTTAAAATTTGCGACAGTAAAAAATTAATTTTTGAAAAATTTACTATAGAAAAGGCAATCCCTGGCGGATTTAAAATTTGCGACAGTAAAAAATTATTTTTTTGAAAAATTTACTGTAGAAAAGGCAATCCCAGGCGCAATTAAAATTTGCGAGAGTATAAAATTAAATTTTGAAAATTTACTATAGAAAAGGCAATCCCTGGCGTAGTTAAAATTTGCGACAGTAAAAAATTATTTTTTAAAAAATTTACTATAGAAAAGGCAATACCTGGCGTAATTAAAATTTTAGACAATAAAAAATTAATTTTTGAAAAATTTACTATAGAAAAGGAAATCACTGGCGCAATTAAAATTTGCGACAGTAAAAAATTAAATTTTGAAAAATCTACTATAGAAAAGGCAATCCCTGGCGTATTTAAAATTTGCGACAGTAAAAAATTATTTTTTGAAAAATTTACTATAGAAAAGGCAATCCGTGGCGTAATTAAAATTTGCGACAGGAAAAATTAGTTTTTGAATAATTTACTATAGAAAAGGCAATCCCTGGCGTAATTAAAATTTGCGACAGTAAAAAATTATTTTTTGAAAAATTTACTATAGAAAAGGCAAACCATGGCGCAATTAAAATTTGCGACATTAGAAAATTATTTTTTGAAAAATTTACTGTAGAAAAGGCAATCCCTGGCGTATTTAAAATTTGCGATAGTAAAAAATTAATTTTTGAAAAATTTACTATAGAAAAGGCAATCCCTGGCGTATTTAAAATTTGCGACAGTATAAAATTATTTTTTGAATAATTTACTATAGAAAAGGCAATCACTGGCGCAATTAAAATTTGCGACAGTAAAAAATTATTTTTTGAATAATTTACTATAGAAAAGGCAATCCCTGGCGCAATTAAAATTTGCGACAGTATAAAATTAAATTTTGAAAAATTTATTATAGAAAAGGCAATCCCTCGCGTAATTAAAATTTGCGAGAGTATAAAATTATTTTTTGTAAATTTACTGTAGAAAAGGCAATCCCTGGCGCAATTAAAATTTGCGACAGTAAAAACTTATTTTTTGAAAAATTTACTGTAGAAAAGGATATCCCTGGCGCGATTAAAATTTGTGACAGTAGAAAATTATTTTTTGAAAAATCTACTGTAGAAAAGTCAATCCCTGGCGCTATTATAATTTTCGACAATAAAAAATTAATTTTTGAAAAATTTACTATAGAAAAGGCAATCCCTGGCGCAATTAAAATTTGCGACAGTAAAAAATTAAATTTTGAAAAATTTACTATAGAAAAGGCAATCCCTGGCGTATTTAAAATTTGCGACAGTAAAAAATTAATTTGTAAAAAATTTACTATAGAAAAGGCAATCCCTGGCGCAATTAAAACTTGCGACAGTAAAAAATTAATTTTTGTAAAATTTTCTATAGAAAAGGCAATCCCTGGCGTAATTAAAATTTGCGACAATAGAAAATTAATTTGTGAAAAATTTACTGTCGAAAACGCAATATCTGGCGTAATTAAAATTTGCGACAGTAGAAAATTAATTTGTGAAAAATTTACTATAGAAAAGGCAATCCCTGGCGCAATTAAAATTTGCGACAGTAGAAAATAATTTTTTGAAAAATTTACTGTAGAAAAGGCAATCCCTGGCGCAATTAAAATTTGCGACAGCAAAAATTATTTTTTGAATAATTTACTATAGAATAGGCAATCCCTGCCGGATTTAAAATTTGCGACACTAAAAAATTAATTTGTGAAAAATTTAATATAGAAAAGACAATCCCTGGCGTAATTATAATTTGCGACAGTAAAAAATTAATTTGTAAAAAATTTACTATAGAAAAGGCAATCCCTGGCGCAATTAAAACTTGCGACAGTAAAAAATTAATTTTTGTAAAATTTTCTATAGAAAAGGCAATCCCTGGCGTAATTAAAATTTGCGACAATAGAAAATTAATTTGTGAAAAATTTACTGTCGAAAACGCAATATCTGGCGTAATTAAAATTTGCGACAGTAGAAAATTAATTTGTGAAAAATTTACTATAGAAAAGGCAATCCCTGGCGCAATTAAAATTTGCGACAGTAGAAAATAATTTTTTGAAAAATTTACTGTAGAAAAGGCAATCCCTGGCGCAATTAAAATTTGCGACAGCAAAAATTATTTTTTGAATAATTTACTATAGAATAGGCAATCCCTGACGGATTTAAAATTTGCGACAGTAAAAAATTAATTTGTGAAAAATTTACTATAGAAAAGGCGCAATTAAAATTTGCGACAGTAAAAAATTATTTTTTGAAAAATTTACTGTAGAAAAGGCAATCCCTGGCGCAATTAAAATTTGCGACAGTAAAAAATTATTTTTTGCAAAATTTACTATAGAAAAGACAATCCCTGGCGTAATTATAATTTGCGACAGTAAAAAATTAATTTGTAAAAAATTTACTATAGAAAAGGCAATCCCTGGCGCAATTAAAATTTGCGACAGTAAAAAATTAATTTTTGAAAAAATTACTATAGAAAAGGCAATCCCTGGCGTAATTAAAATTTTCGACAATAAAAAATAAATTTTTGAAAAATTTACTGTAGAAAAGGCAATCCCTGGCGCAATTAAATTTTGCGACAGTAGAAAAATATTTTATGAAAAATTTACTGTAGAAAAGGCAATCCCTGACGTAATTAAAATTTGCGACAGGATAAAATTATTTTTTGTAAAATGTACTATAGAAAAGGCAATCCCTGGCGTAATTAAAATTTTCGACAATAAAAAATAAATTTTTGAAAAACTTACTGTAGAAAAGGCAATCCCTGGCGCAATTAAAATTTGCGACAGTAAAAAATTAAATTTTGAAAAATCTACTATAGAAAAGGCAATACCTGGCGCAATTAAAATTTGCGACAGTAAAAAAATATTTTTTGAATAATTTACTATAGAAAAGGCAATCCCTGGCGTAATTAAAATTTGCGACAGTAAAAAATTAATTTGTAAAAAATTTACTATAGAAAAGGCAATCCCTGGCGCAATTAAAATTTGCGACAGTAAAAAATTAATTTTTGAAAAAATTACTATAGAAAAGGCAATCCCTGGCGTAATTAAAATTTTCGACAATAAAAATAAATTTTTTAAAAATTTACTGTAGAAAAGGCAATCCCTAGCGCAATTAAAATTTGCGACAGTAAAAAATTAAATTTTGAAAAATATACTATAGAAAAGGCAATACCTGGCGCAATTAAAATTTGCGACAGTAAAAAAATTTTTTTGAATATTTTACTATAGAAAAGGCAATCCCTGGCGGATTTAAAATTTGCGACAGTAAAAAATTAATTCGTAAAAAATTTACTATAGAAAAGGCAATCCCTGGCGCAATTAAAACTTGCGACAGTAAAAAATTAATTTTTGTAAAATTTTCTATAGAAAAGGCAATCCATGGCGTAATTAAAATTTGCGACAATAGAAAATTAATTTGTGAAAAATTTACTGTAGAAAAGGCAATCCCTGGCGCAATTAAAATTTGCGACAGTAAAAAATTATTTTTTGAAAAATTTACTGTAGAAAAGGCAATCCCTGGCGCAATTAAAATTTGCGACAGTTAAAAATTATTTTTTGCAAAATTTACTATAGAAAAGGCAATCCCTGTCGTAATTAAAATTTGCGACAGTATAAAATTATTTTTTGAATAATTTACTATAGAACAGGCAATCCCTGACGGATTTAAAATTTGCGACAGTAAAAAATTAAATTTTGAAAAATATACTATAGAAAAGGCAATACCTGGCGCAATTAAAATTTGCGACAGTAAAAAAATTTTTTTGAATATTTTACTATAGAAAAGGCAATCCCTGGCGGATTTAAAATTTGCGACAGTAAAAAATTAATTCGTAAAAAATTTACTATAGAAAAGGCAATCCCTGGCGCAATTAAAACTTGCGACAGTAAAAAATTAATTTTTGAAAAATTTACTATAGAAAAGGCAATCCATGGCGTAATTAAAATTTGCGACAGTATAAAATTATTTTTTGTAAAATTTACTGTAGAAAAGGCAATCCCTGGCGCAATTAAAATTTGCGAGAGTAAAAAATTATTTTTTGAAAAATTTACTGTATAAAAAGGATATCCCTGGCGCAATTAAAATTGGCGACAGTAGAAAACTATTTTTTGAAAAATTTACTTTAGAAAGGCAATCCCTGGCACAATTAAAATATGCGACAGTAAAAAATTAGTTTTTGAATAAATTACTATAGAAAAGGCAATCCCTGGCGGATTTAAAATTTGCGACAGTAAAAAATTAATTTGTGAAAAACTTACTATAGAAAATGCAATCCCTGGCGCAATTAAAACCTGCGACGGTAAAAAATTATTTTTTGTAAAATTTACTATAGAAAAGGCAATCCCTGGCATAATTAAAATTTGTGACAGTAGAAAATTAATTTGTGAAAAATATACTGTAGAAAAGGCAATCCCTGGAGTAATTAAAATTCGCGACAGTAGAAAATTAATTTGTGAAAAATTTACTATAGAAAAGGCAATCCCTGGCTTAATTAAAATTTGCGACAGCATAAAATTAATTTGTGAAAAATTTATTGTAGAAAAGGCAATCTCTGGCGCAGTTAAAATTTGCGACAGTAGAAAATTATTATTTGAAAAATTTACTGTAGAAAAGGCAATCCCTGGCGTAATTAAAATTTTCGACAGTATAAAATTATTTTTTGAATAATTTACTATAGAAATGGCAATCCCTGGCGTAATTAAAACTTGCGACAGTAAAAAATTAATTTTTGAAAAATTTACTATAGAAAAGGCTATCCCTGGCGCAATTAAAATTTGCGACAGTAAAAAATTATTTTTTGAATAATTTACTATAGAAAAGGCAATCCCTGGCGCAATTAAAATTTGCGACAGTAGAAAATTATTTTTTGAAAAATTTACTATAGAAAAGGCAATCCCTGGCGTAATTAAAACTGGCGACAGTAAAAAATTTTTTTTTGTAAAATTTACTGTAGAAAAGGCAATCCATGGCGCAATTAAAATTTGCGACAGTTAAAAATTATTTTTTGCAAAATTTACTATAGAAAAGGCAATCCCTGTCGTAATTAAAATTTGCGACAGTATAAAATTATTTTTTGAATAATTTACTATAGAACAGGCAATCCCTGACGGATTTAAAATTTGCGACAGTAAAAAATTAAATTTTGAAAAATATACTATAGAAAAGGCAATACCTGGCGCAATTAAAATTTGCGACAGTAAAAAAATTTTTTTGAATATTATACTATAGAAAAGGCAATCCCTGGCGGATTTAAAATTTGCGACAGTAAAAAATTAATTCGTAAAAAATTTACTATAGAAAAGGCAATCCCTGGCGCAATTAAAACTTGCGACAGTAAAAAATTAATTTTTGAAAAATTTACTATAGAAAAGGCAATCCATGGCGTAATTAAAATTTGCGACAGTATAAAATTATTTTTTGTAAAATTTACTGTAGAAAAGGCAATCCCTGGCGCAATTAAAATTTGCGAGAGTAAAAAATTATTTTTTGAAAAATTTACTGTATAAAAAGGATATCCCTGGCGCAATTAAAATTGGCGACAGTAGAAAACTATTTTTTGAAAAATTTACTTTAGAAAGGCAATCCCTGGCACAATTAAAATATGCGACAGTAAAAAATTAGTTTTTGAATAAATTACTATAGAAAAGGCAATCCCTGGCGGATTTAAAATTTGCGACAGTAAAAAATTAATTTGTGAAAAACTTACTATAGAAAATGCAATCCCTGGCGCAATTAAAACCTGCGACGGTAAAAAATTATTTTTTGTAAAATTTACTATAGAAAAGGCAATCCCTGGCATAATTAAAATTTGTGACAGTAGAAAATTAATTTGTGAAAAATATACTGTAGAAAAGGCAATCCCTGGAGTAATTAAAATTCGCGACAGTAGAAAATTAATTTGTGAAAAATTTACTATAGAAAAGGCAATCCCTGGCTTAATTAAAATTTGCGACAGCATAAAATTAATTTGTGAAAAATTTATTGTAGAAAAGGCAATCTCTGGCGCAGTTAAAATTTGCGACAGTAGAAAATTATTATTTGAAAAATTTACTGTAGAAAAGGCAATCCCTGGCGTAATTAAAATTTTCGACAGTATAAAATTATTTTTTGAATAATTTACTATAGAAATGGCAATCCCTGGCGTAATTAAAACTTGCGACAGTAAAAAATTAATTTTTGAAAAATTTACTATAGAAAAGGCTATCCCTGGCGCAATTAAAATTTGCGACAGTAAAAAATTATTTTTTGAATAATTTACTATAGAAAAGGCAATCCCTGGCGCAATTAAAATTTGCGACAGTAGAAAATTATTTTTTGAAAAATTTACTATAGAAAAGGCAATCCCTGGCGTAATTAAAACTGGCGACAGTAAAAAATTTTTTTTTGTAAAATTTACTGTAGAAAAGGCAATCCATGGCGCAATTAAAACTTGCGACGGTAGAAAATTATATTTTGTAAAATTTACTGTAGAAAAGGCAATCCCTGGCGCAATTAAAATTTGCGACAGTAAAAAATTATTTTTTGAAAAATTTACTGTAGAAAAGGCAATCCCTGGCGCAATTAAAATTTGCGACAGTAAAAAATTATTTTTTGAATAATTTACTATAGAAAAGGCAATCCCTGGCGGATTTAAAATTTGCGACAGTAAAAAATTAATTTGTGAAAAATTTACTATAGAAAAGGCAATCCCTGTCGCACTTAAAATTTGCGACAGTATAAAATTATTTTTTGTAAAATTTACTGTAGAAAAGGCAATCCCTGGCGCAATTAAAATTTGCGACAGTAAAAAATTATTTTTTGAAAAATTTACTGTAGAAAAGGCAATCCCTGGCGCAATTAAAATTTGCGACAGTAGAAAATTATTTTTTGAAAAATTTACTGTAGAAAAGGCAATCCCTGGCGCAATTAAAATTTGCGACAGTAAAAAATTATTTTTTGAATAATTTACTATAGAAAAGGCAATCCCTGGCGGATTTAAAATTTGCGACAGTAAAAAATTAATTTGTGAAAAATTTACTATAGAAAAGGCAATCCCTGGCGCAATTAAAACTTGCGACAGTAAAAAATTATTTTTTGTAAAATTTACTATAGAAAAGGCAATCCCTGGCGTAATTAAAATTTGCGACAGTAAAAAATTAATTTGTGAAAAATTTACTGTAGAAAAGGCAATCCCTGGCGCAATTAAAATTTGCGACAGTAGAAAATTATTTTTTGAAAAATTTACTGTAGAAATGGCAATCCCTGGCGCAATCAAAATTTGCGACAGTAAAAAATTATTTTTTGAATAATTTACTATAGAAAAGGCAATCCCTGACGGATTTAAAATTTGCGACAGTAAAAAATTAATTTGTGAAAAATTTACTATAGAAAAGGCAATCCCTGGCGCAATTAAAATTTGCGACAGTAAACAATTATTTTTGGAAAAATTTACTATAGAAAATGCAATCCCTGGCGTAATTAAAATTTGCGACAGTAAAAAAATTATTTTTTGAAAAATTTACTATACAAAAGGCAATCCCTGGCGTAATTAAAATTTTCGACAGTAAAAAATTAGTTTTTGAAAAATTTACTATCGAAAAGGCAATCCCTGGCGCAATTAAAATTTGCGACAGTAAAAAATTAAATTTTGAAAAATTTACTATAGAAAAGGCAATACCTGGCGTATTTAAAATTTGCGACAGTAAAAAATTATTTTTTGAAAAATTTACTATAGAAAAGGCAATCCCTGGCGTAATTAAAATTTGCGACTGTAAAAAATTAGTTTTTGAATAATTAACTATAGAAAAGGCAATCCCTGGCGTAATTAAAATTTGCGACAGTAAAAAATTATTTTTTGAAAAATTTACTATAGAAAAGGCAGTCCCTGGCGCAATTAAAATTTGTGACAGTAGAAAATTATTTTTTGAAAAATTTACTGTAGAAAAGGCAATCCCTGGCGTATTTAAAATTTGCGACAGTATAAAATTATTTTTTGAATAATTTACTATAGAAAAGGCAATCCCTGGCGCAATTAAAATTTGCGACAGTAGAAAACTATTTTTTGAAAAATTTACTGTAGAAAAGGTAATCCCTGGCGCAATTAAAACTTGCGACAGTAGAAAATTATTATTTGAAAAATTTACTGTAGAAAAGGCGATCCCTGGCGCTATTAAAATTTGCGACAGTAAAAAATTAATTTTTGAAAAAATTACTATAGAAAAGGCAATCCCTGGCGGATTTAAAATTTGCGACAGTAAAAAAATATTTTTGGAAAATTTACTGTAGAAAAGGCAATCCCAGGCGCAATGAAAATTTGCGACAATATAAATTTAAATTTTGAAAATTTACTATAGAAAATGCAATCCCTGGCGTAATTAAAATTTGCGACAGTAAAAAATTATTTTTTGAAAAATTTACTATAGAAAAGGCAATACCTGGCGTAATTAAAATTTTCGACAATAAAAAATTATTTTTTGTAAAATTTACTATAGAAAAGGTAATCCCTGGCGTAATTAAAATTTGCGACAGTAAAAAATTAATTTGTGAAAAATTTACTGTAGAAAAGGCAATCCC